>PVIU01009808.1:0-73840 GCA_004026605.1 Ondatra zibethicus | reverse complement strand
CCTTGGGTTGGAGTTTTCCTTCTAGTATTTTGTGTAGGGCTGGGTTTGTGGCTAGGTATTGGTGAAATCTAGATTTGTCATGGAATATCTTGTTTTGTCCTTCTATGGTGATCGAAAGTTTTGCTGGGTATAGTAGTCTGGGCTGGCATCCGTGGTCTCTCAATGTCTGCATAATGCTTGACCATGACCTTCTGGCTTTTATTGCCTCCACTGAGAAGTCAGGTGTAATTCTGATAGGTCTACCTTTATATGTAACTTGGCCTTTTCCTTTGCAGCTCTTAATATTCTTTCTTTACTCTGTATGTTTAGTGTTTTGATTATTATGTGGTGAGAGGACTTTTTTTTTTTTGGATCAAGTCTATTTGGTGTTCTGTAAGCTTCTTGTATCTTCATAGGCATATTTTTCTTTAGGTAGGGAAAGTTTTCTTCTATGATTTTGTTAAATAAATTTTCTGTGCCTTTGAGTTGACTTTCGTCTCCTTCTTCTATACCTATTATTCTAAGATTTGGCCTTTTTATGTTGTCCCATATTTCATGGATATTTTGGGTTAAGCTTTTGTAGATTTAATGTTTTCTTTAACTGATGGGTCTATTTCCTCTATTTTATCTTCCGCACTTGAGATTCTCTCTTCCATTTCTTGTATTCTATTGTTCATACTTGCATTTGTGGTTCCTGTTCTTTTCCTCATGATTTCTGTTTCTATAATTCCTTCAGCTTGTGTTTTCTTTATTTTTTCTATCTCAGTTTTCAAGTCCTGAATAGTTTCTGTTATATGTTTGAGTTCTTTTTCTTGGTTTTCTTTAAGTGATTTGCTGATATCTTCCAATTTTTTGTTTGTTTTTTCTTCCTTTTCTTTAAGGTAATTTCTCATTTCATCTTTAATAATTTCAGATATTCTCTTGTGGTTATTTTTTAGATCATTTTCTTCTGTGTCATCCATATTTGGTTGTTCAGGTCTTACTTTTGTAGGGTCTTTGGGTTTCACTGGTGTTGTGTTGCTCTTTGTGGTGTAGCTTGTGATCTTACCTTTTCTACTCATCTTTTCCTCTAATAGGTGTGGTTGGTGCTGTCTGAGATTCTGTTGAATAATCTCCTAGGTGCCAGTAGATTAAAAGCTAAGATGGTTTTCCTAGTGGTACAGTCAATGTCACAGTTCTAGTTACTCCATTGGTGATTTCTGCTCCTGGAGGTAGCTCAGTTCTCCTGTGTTTTGGTCTGCCCTCTTGGAGTTTGCTGTCTCAAGTCTACTTTGGTCTAGGCTGCTGGCTTTGATCTGTTTCTGTAAATCTTGGTCTGGATCTCCTCTTGCAGATATCCCTGGCTTGGAGTTAGACCTGTTGTGGGGAGATCGCTGACTCTGGATCTGGTCACTGGTTCAATCCTAACCGGCTCATGTCCCGGGAGCGGGTTTGCTCCTGGCTTCTGCTCCTGGTGGAGCCCGTTCTCTCCTTATCCTAGGTAACTGGTTCAGTCCCACTCCGGTTCTGGTGGAGGTCGCCGACTCTGAGTCAGGTCGTTGGCTCAATCAGTGTCCCAGAGCTTGGATTTGCTCCTGGCTTCTGCTCCTGGTGGAGCTTGTTTCCTCAGCTCTCTCTTTCCTAGGAGTCCTACTTTTTTATTTTTTCAAGAGAGGGTTTCTCTGTAGCTTTGGAGCCTGTCCTGGAACTAGCTCTTGTAGACCAGGCTGGCCTCGAACTGACAGAGATCCGCCTGCCTCTGCCTCCCGAGTGCTGGGATTAAAGGAGAGCGCCACCTCCACTGGGCCAGGCTTCACATTTTTATACCACGTGTTGTTGGTGCTTGTGAGGCCCATTGTCTTCACTGTCTCTTGGGCATTCAGGGTAAGAGAAGACCGAGGTCCTGTGTCTCCTCGCCTACTGCGGGTCTCTTCCTTTCTTTGCATTTCTCTCTGTTTCCTACAAGACTTCCATTAACATCTTTTGAAACTTTCCCTACTGCCTAACAGGATTCATTAACCGGTTGTGAAATCAATTTGGTGGACTGCAAACATGAATTTTCCATTAATGAAATATAATTAAATAGAACATATTAAGGTATGGACACAGAGATGGGGTGAGGACTGTGCCGTGAGATTTTGTATAAATAAATAAACACATGTATTTATTTATTTATTGTGTGTGTGCATGTGTGCATGTGCATGCCAGTGTATACATCAGAGGACAACTTGCAGAAGTCAGTTCTCTCCATCCACCATGTAGGTCCTGGAGATCAAATTCAGTCAGTCTTGGTGGCAAGCACCCTTACCTCAGGAGCCATCTTGTCAACCCAGTTCTTATTTTTGTTTTTAATTATGCCAGGCATGGTGACGCATGCCTTTAGTCCCAGCTCTCTGGAGCCAGAATCAGGCAGCTCTCTGTGAGTTTGAAAATATCTGGTCTACATAGGGAGTTCCAGGACGGGACAGCCAAGGTTATATGAGATCCTATCTAAAAAAAAAAAAAAAGAGGGGAGGCTGGTGAGATGGCTCAGTGGTTAAGACACTGGCTGCTCTTCCAGAGGACCCGGATTCAGTTCCCAGGACCCACATGGCAACTCACAGCTGTCTGTAACTCCAGTTCCAGGGGATCCAACACCTTCACATCAATGCATATAAAATACAATTAAGTAAATTATTTTTTTAAAAAAAACAAAAACAGCAAAATATGTATCACTGTGTGTGTGTGTGTGTGTGTGTGTGTGTGTACATGCGCGCGAGCACGCACACAGGCTGCCCTCAGAGGCCAGAGGCATCAGATCCCCTGGATCTGCAATTACTATTGAATGGTGATGTGATTATGTTGGGAACTGAACTCTAGTCCTCTGAACACACAGCAGGTGCTCTTAACCCAGTGAGTCATTTCTCCAGTCCCAGCCCAGGTCTTTTGTTGAGATAAAGCCTTACTATCCAATCCCCAGCACTCTGGAGGCAGAGGTAGGAGGAGCGAGGCAACTTTGAGACTAACCTGGGCTACTCAGTGAGTTCAAGGCCAGCTCGAGCTATTTAGGAAGAACCTAATTAGAAGGAGGGGAAGGAAAGAGGAGGAGAGGAAGAGGAAGAGGAGGAGTGGGGGAGAGGGAGGAGAAGGAAGAAAAAGAGGGGAGGAGGAAGAGGAGGAGGAGAAGGAGGAAGAAGGAAAAGGAGGAGAAGGAGGAGGAGGAAGAGAAGGAAAAGGAGGAGGAGGAAGGGAGAATGCAGAATGCAGGCTGGAGAGAAGTCAGCACCCAGCCTGCCTAGATGGCTGCCCTGGGTGCCCTGGGTGCCCTGGGTGCCCTTGGGCGGAGAAAAGCATGTCCATGGCGCCCCCTGGCGGCTGCCTGAAGCACAGTTGGCGCGGACTCTACAGGTCTGACAAGTTGGGGTGCAAACCTGCCTGTAGCCACTCCCCTGCAGCCCTGTGCATTCCTGAACTTCACTTTCCCCCACACCTCTTTTACCTCTTGAAAATCTGGGTACTTAAACTGCAACCTAATTCCCCTTACCTGCCATGGGACCCAGAGCTCTGGGCGTTCTAATACCTTCCCTCTGGGACACAGAGTGGGTACGTGACTTTCTGTTCTTAGGAGATTCGACTGCCTGAACTTTGATCCCACGCTAAGAGCAAAGACTGAAACCTTCCTGAAATGATTCAGGAAGGGGTGTTGTGTCCCAGAGCCCCTCCCTGTGGGGTGTGGAGAACCAAGCTTCTAACACCCTCCTCCTCTGTTTGCCACCTCTTTCCACACACTAAGGAACCCAAGGCCCAGCCCTCCTCCCTCAGACCCAGGGGTCCAGACCCCAGCCATCCTCCCCTAGACCCAGGGGGTCCAGGCCCCAGCTCTCCTCCCTCAGACTCTGCAATAGGGCCCCTTTATGGCAGCTGCCACCAGCAGTCCCCTTCCTTTTTCTAGAACCCGCCCTCTGCTCCCTCCTGGTTCCGCCCCTACCTGGAGCCTTTCCCCGCCTCACCCCTCCATCTCTGGCTATCCGAGAGACCCACGGCTGTGATGGCATCCCCGCGAGGATGGCAGTGGGGAGAGCCACGCGCGTTCGGCCGGGCAGTGAAGCTGCTACAGCGCTTGGAAGAGCAATGCAGGGACCCCAGACTGGTTATGGGGCCCCCGTCGCTGCGGGTCCTGCTGCCCCGCACCGCTCAACTACTTGGAGAAGTGGCAAAAGCCCGGCGCGAGGCTGGGGGAGACCCCGAGGGTCCCGGTGGCGCTGGGGATTTTCTGGTCATCTACCTGGCCAATCTGGAGGCCAAAGGCAGGAAGGTGGCCGAGCTGCTGCCACCCCGAGGCAAAAAGGATGCGAACGTGGAGGTTTTCCGGGAGGGCTCCAGATTCAGGTGAGCACTGGCCTGCCTCGGAAACAAGTCATGAACTAATGATTTCCGGATCGTGCCTCCAGCCACCTGCGTCCTCAAACCCTGGGGTCCAGGTCCAGCCCTCCTCCCTCAGACCTAGGGGTCCAGACCCCTCCTACCTCAGACCTAGGGGTCCAGACCCCTCCTCCCTCAGACCTAGGGGTCCAGACCCCTCCTACCTCAGACCCAGGAAAACTAAGCCACCCCATTTTTCCCCTTAAGCACCCATGCCGCCAATCCCCCTTTCTTCCTTTTGTGGATCACCCTGCACCTGGAGTCTCTCCTGAGGGCCTTAGATACACACCTGCCTTATGAATGTAGGGATCCCAGATACTTCCTGTTGAGGGGTTGAGTGGACTCACCTCTGGTGTCTGAGCACTGGGTCAGTCCCCGACCTACGTGGGTGCCATGGACTTCGGTTCCTGAAGCCTAGGCTAAGGACCTTGGACTTGCCAACGCTCTCTCCTGAGAGACAGGTGTACAGAAGGACTGGAGCCCGGATCCCAGAGCAAGGTCTAAATCGGTGTTTGGCTTGGCTCCCACACCCTAGCAGCGGCTTCCCTGGCTTATAGAATCGCTTCAGTTCATGAGGAAATGAAGTCAATCACCTGCCTGTCCATATTGTTTAAATTCCCATTATCCCCAATTATAGCCGATGAAAGAAATACTACCCCAAATATATTTATATACACTACATGGAAAATGTACATTTCTTTTTTAGTTCATCAATTTATTTCTCAGTGTGTGGTGTGTGTGTGTGTGTGTGTGTGTGTGTGTGTGTGTGTGCGTGCGCGCGCGCGCGCGCCACCCAGCCCCAGTCAGAAGACAGCTGGGCCAGTGTGCTTAACAAAATTGTTACAATTGTTGCTTTCTTTTGGCCTTCCTTGTTGCAGGCTGGTGTAAACTCCAAGCACCTGCTGGCGAGGTTGGGGGGGGGGTGCTTAGAGGAGCTGTTCTCAACCTGTGGGTCGCCAGCCTGGGGTTGACTGGTCTTTTTACAGGATTGCTATGACCATCCGAAAATACAGATATTTACATTCTGATTCATAACAGTAGAAAAATTACAGTTACGAAGTAGCAATGAAAATAATTTTATGGTTGCGGGTCACCACAACATGAGGAACTGTATTAAAGGGTCACAGCGTTAGGAAGGTTGAGAAGCACTAGCTGAGAGGTTAAGAGGGCTTATTCCTCCAGCAGAGGACCCGTGTGCACAGCACCCAGGATGGATGGCTCACAATCACCTGTAACTCCAGCTCCAAGGGATTTGACACCTTCTGGCCTCCTCAGAAATCCACACTCATGTGCACATACCTACACACACACACACACACACACACACACACACACACACAAATAAAAACATGTCTTAAAAAAAGAAAAAAGAATCAGTTCCTTACTCTGGACTGATTGTGGTAGCAGAGACTTTTGACTCCAGTACTCAGAAGGCAGAGGCAGGTGGGTCTCTGTGAGTTCAAGGCCTGCCTGGTCTACATAGTGAGTTCTAGGCCAGATGAGACTACATAATGAGACCCTGTCTCAAAACAAAACAAAAACAAAAATCCAAAAAACAGGAGAACAAAAGAAAAGTGAAGTGTACCTTCCCATCTGAACCAGCCAGAGCTGTGGATGGCAACCTCACTGGGCTACACAGCTCTACGTTCTGGGAAGTGAGGTTGCTAAGAAACTGCCAGAAGCCCTGCAGACCTGCCCAAGGAAGTTATTAATATAAATGAGAAATATAATAAAATCAACATGCACTGAGTGTTAACCCAATATGATGTGCAGGTTTTGTTTGATTTTGAGATGCTGGGGATGGAAGCCAAGCATTGTAAGCAGAGGCAGTACCACTAAGTCACAACCCCACAGATCACTGGGGGATTCTAGGCAGGGGCTCTGCCACTGAGCCACATACCCCAGCCCCTCACTGGGGGATTCTAGGCAGGGGCTCTACCACTGAGCCACACCCCAGCCCCTCACTGGGGGATTCTAGGCAGGGGCTCTACCACTGAGCCACACCCCCAGCCCCCTCACTGGGGGATTCTAGGTAGGGGCTCTACCGAGCCACGCCCCCAGCCCTTCACTGAGGGATTCTAGGCAGGGGCTCTACCACTGAGCCACGCCCCAGCCCCTCACTGGGGGATTCTAGGCAGTTGCTGTTCTGCTAAGTGATAGCTCCAGGCCCAGGGACCCCTTTGTTTGTTCGAGGCTACTTTGGATATTAGCTTCCACTCTTCCTTCATAGATGAGGAAACTGAGGCTCAGAGAGCAGAGTCTTCAGGTCGGAGACCGGCTCCTTTGGTTCATTGACTCATTAGAGGGAATCTGGGAGCCTTGCACCTGTAGCGACTCTCCCTATGTCCAGCGTGACGCTCATAACCTTTTCCTGCAGGCGACAGCTGGCTAAGCTGGCCCTCATCTTCAGTCACATGCACGCGGAGCTGAGTGCACTCTTCCCTGGGGGGAAGTACTGCGGACACCTGTACCAGCTCTCTAAGGGCTCTGCCCACACCTTCTGGAGGGATCACTGTGGAATCCGGTGAGTGAACCTTCAAGGCCAGGGGATGGTGGGCTGCAAGACCCTACCTAAGGTCCCGAAGTGTGTGTGTGTGTGTGTGTGTGTGTGTGTGTGTGTGTGTGTGTGTGGCGTGTATGTGTGTGGTGGAGGTAGCCTCCTGTTATAGACCCTCCCTACACCCGCTGCCACAACCCCACCCCTTCCCATCCAGGTGCATACTTCCCTGGGCAGAGTTCCAGTCCCTCCTGTGTGCTTGCCACCCTGTGGAACCAGGCCCCATTATGCAGGCCTTACGTTCCACCTTGGACCTCACCTGTAGTGGTCACGTGTCTGTCTTTGAGTTTGACATCTTCACCAGGCTCTTCCAGGTCAGAGAAGGTCAAGAGTGGGCCTAGAACTTTGGGTCTGAGGGAGGATATGGGGACTGGATCTGAAGGAGGTAGGCTGTTTGGACCGCTGAGTCCTGGGGAAGAGAGGGAGTATGGTTTTCTGTGTATAGTGTCCAGGGCCACCGTGGGTGTGAGCATGGTGATGGATTCTTGAGCCTGAAGATCTTCGATCATAGATTATTTCATAGGTCCCTTAGTGACCCTCTCTGTCCCTCCCAGCCGTGGCCGACCCTGCTCAAGAACTGGCAGCTCCTGGCTGTCAACCATCCGGGCTACATGGCCTTCTTGACCTATGATGAAGTCCAAACGCGCCTGCAGGCCTGCAGGGACAAACCAGGCAGGTGAGCAAAGCTGGCTCTGTGGGCCAGGGCTGGGTAGCTCAGGGGGTCTAGTCCTGGCTCGTATGCGGGAAAATCCCTGAGGTTCTGAGAGATCAAGAATCGAGGTTCCTGGGAACCCAGAGGTCAGGAACTCTGCAGCTGGAGGCCTGTGGTGTTCTCCTGTAATTCCAGCACTTGGATGCATCCTCCTGCCTCCACCTCCCAAGTGCTGGAATTACAGGAGGACACCAAAAAAGCAAACAAACAAACAAAAAAAGACCCTAGCCCAGTGTGGTGAACACCTTTAATTCCAGCACTCAGGAGGAAGAGGCAGGTGGGAGTTCAAATTTCAAAGCTTGCCTGGTCTACAGAGTGAGTTCTAGGACAGCCAGGGCTACACAGAGAAACTCTATCTCAAACCAAAATAAAACAACAAAACAACAAACCCTGAGTTTTGATGGCAGTCTCTTTACCTGGGGCCCTCAGGGTCATTCCATGGCTCAGCAACTAAAGCAACAATACCTGGTCCAGTCAGGCGTCCTGAAGGCCCTCACTGAGATAAGGCCCATCTCTGACAAGTCAGAGGCTGTGCGGTGAGCCCATTAAATGGCTTTGTTTAGAGGTGGGGTAGATGGAGTTTTATTGTCCTGACGGCCTGCTCCCAAATAACTACTCAGAGTCTTAGTATTAACTATAAATGCTCAGGTCAGGATTATATTCTTACATTTTAAATTAACTAATATAGCTTATCTACCCTCTGCCATGTGGCGGTACCCTTATTAGCATGGCATGTTCATCTCCTGTTCCCTCTGTGTCTGGCTGGCATCGCCTCTGACCCCCATGACTCTGCCCTTCTTCCCCCTAGGATCCTTTTCATCTGATTTTCCTGCCTAGTCTCATCCTGCCCTGCTATAGGTCAGTCAACTCTTTATTAGGCAAGAGAGTAATACATATGAATAGACCCTTCCAGTCTATAGTTAGGGGTGGAGAGCAAAGCCCTGCTTCCATAAAGGGTGAGAAGGTGAGGATGAGGCCTGAGGTACCTGGATCGCAGGCGGGGCAGACAACTGGGTGTTTTCATCAGGGACAGCAGCGACCACTCTCTCGCTGCATCCCACTATCTCCCCACAGCTACATCTTCAGGCCCAGCTGTACTCGCCTGGGCCAGTGGGCTATTGGGTACGTGAGTCCCGATGGAAGCATCCTCCAGACCATTCCTCTCAACAAACCCCTGTTCCAGGTGCTTCTGAAAGGACAAAAGGACGGCATGTGAGTCCCCAACCCGAAAGGAAAGGGGTATCAGCAAAATCCAGATTCTGGGCAAATCATGAGGGGAGGGTGCTGGGTAGGCAGACACACCAAACTGCAACGCCACAGGCGCCCAGCAGGGGGCGGGCAGGATTTCGAGGCAGTGGAATGTCTGCGTCCACACAGCAGGTTACAGGACACTGGATTCCTTACTTGACCTGGGCTCCAGAGCCTGTGTTTCTGGAGGCCATGCCCTCCTCTAGGATCTAGATTGGCTGGGCAGGGGGCAGGGAAACTAGACTGGTGGTTTTCCACCTGTAACCTCAGCTGTCTCTGGTTTCCTCCGGGAAGTGGCCCGTGGTAGGGTGAGGAGGGGAGGGGCTGGCTGCTCTGCCTTGTTCTCTCTCACCCAGATCTTATGTGGGTTGCGCTGCTGGGGATGTGACCCAGCTAGGCAAGGAGCTACTAGGGAACTGCATGGTTAGCGTGAGATAGAGACAGAGATGAGAGAGAGAGAGAGAGAGAGAGAGAGAGAGAGAGAGAGAGAGAGAGAGAACGAGAACAGACAGCAGACATGTTGCTTCTCATTGTTCCCTGGAGTACAGTTCTATAAGATGGCAAAGGCCTTGAGTCATCCCACACATAGCTACTACTCTGGGGAAGAGACAGGTTCTCGGCACCTTCATGACTGGTCCCATTCCTTTTATTACATTATTTATGTTATTAGTTTTTTTTTCCCCTTTGGCCTTTTGTTCTTTATTTTGAAAGTGTATTGATCATGAGCATGAGCAGGGATGGAGTGTGTGTGTGTGTGTGTGTGTGTGTGTGTGTGTGAAAATATTAAAGGCACAGGAGGATCCTGAGATCTGCATTCTAAGCTACATAATGAGACCTACTTTCAGCAAGAAAAAGAAAAAAAGGTATAGGTCATGCTGTGGGCGTGACTCAGCAGTAGAGCCCCTGCCTAGAATCCCCCAGTGAGGGGCTGGGGTGTGGCTCAGTGGTAGAGCCCCTGCCTAGAATCCCCCAGTGAGGGGCTGGGGTGTGGCTCAGTGGTAGAGCTCCTGCCTAGAATCCCCCAGTGAGGGACTGGGGGTGTGGCTCAGTGGTAGAGCCCCTGCCTAGAATCCCCCAGTGAGGGCTGGGGTGTGGCTCAGTGGTAGAGCCCCTTCCTAGAATCCCCAGTGAGGGGCTGAGGGGCGTGGTTCAGTGGTAGAGCCCCTGCCTAATATCCTCCAGGTTAGGTTTAACACTGTGAAATGCAGTAATAATCACAATAACAACCTTCCAGGACTGGCTTTGAAGAGCCATGGGATCCTGAACCAGCAGATGTTTGGATTCCTTTCTTGGTTCTCAGGCTGGAGACCAAGGTTCAATGTGACTTCCCTGAGATGATCAAGTGGACAGCTCTGTCCCAGGGTTTGGAGAGTGTACTTGCTCTGGGGAGTCCCAATGTGGGCTTGTGGCAGGTCCTCACACACACCCTGGATAAATGAGGTAGGCAGGTCCTTATGAGTCCAGCCGCTCAGAGCCCAACTCTGTTCTTCTCTCAGCTTCCTCTACCCTGATGGAAAGAACCACAACCCAGATCTGACAGAGCTGTTCCAGGCAGAACTCCACCAGCGCATTGAGGTATCAGAGGTGAGTCTCACACCCACACCTGCTACCCACTCCCTGCTCCTACCCCCAACTTGCCTCAGCTCAGAGACCTCAAAGGTAGTGCCAACATGGGACTATGTGACCTCGAGCCAATCCTGGCTTCTCTGAGGCTGTCTGAGTTCTTCTGCTGGGAACTATAGCCTCTGCAGCCTCCTTCCCAGGGGGGTTTCTTGGATATGAAATAAAGAAAAGAGCTTCTGAGATAATCAGAACAGCTGATGCAATTGAGTGTTTATCAGCTCTGAGTCTGAACAGACACCCAGCAGCAGCAGGAGAAGAGCCAAAGTGTTTGTCTTTTAGTTTTTAGGATGGAGCTCAGGAGCTCGTGCATGCTAGGCAAGGGCTCTATCACGGAACCACATCCCCATTCTTGTTTGTTTGTTTGTTTGAGACACTTTTTTTTTTTTTTTTAGTGGCCCTGGCTGTCCTGGAATTCACTCTGTAGACCAGGCTGACCTCAAACCCACAGCCTGCTAATAACTTTATTGACTATGCTGCAAAGGACTGGGAGTTAACAGGAGTTCTAGCCAAGCCTGAGGACCCGCCAGGATCCTCGCAGTCGAAGGAAGGAGCAGAGTCCTGCTTGTCATCCTCTGACTTCCCCGCGACTGATGACCTGCATGTCCACAGAGTACCACCAATAGCTCAGCTCTTGCCCCCCCCGTGGTGGTTTTATTATTATTATTAATTATTATTTTGAGACAAGGTCTCTCTTTGTAGACCTGGCTATCCCTGAACTTGTTATGTAGTGGTCCACCAGGCTGGCCTCAAACTCTCAAAATCCAACTACCTCTGCCTCCTAAATGCTGGAATTAAGAGTATGCACCACCATGCCTGGCCCTTGGAATTTTGGTACAAGGCCTTTCTATGTAGCTGAGGCTGGCCTGGAGCTCCCAATCCTCCTGCTTCAGCCTCTGGAGGAATTACAGTCCTTTGACACCATGAAATTTTTTTTAGCCTAAGTAATCCCATTCTATATTTGAGATATACTTACTATTCATGTTATTTTAATATATATATTTTTTAAGTATTTATTTTTATTATTTAAAAAATATTTTATGTGTGTGAGTGTTTGTCTGTAGGTATGTGTAGCCTCTGTGTGTAGTGTCCACAGAAGCCAGAAGTGGGTGTTGGATCCACTGGAACTGGAGATACAGATATTTGTGATCTGCCATGTGGGTGCTCGGATTTGAACCTGTGTCCTCTAGAAGAGCAGCCAGTGTTCTTAACTGCTAAGCCATCTCTCCAGCACCTATTTTTACTTAACTATGTGTATATGTGTCTATCTACATGTGGGCTTATGCTTGTAAGTCCAGGTGCCCCTGAAAGCCAGAGGTGTTGAATGCCCCTGGAGCTGGAATTACGGGTGATTGTGTGCTTCCCTGTATGAATACTGGGGAACCTACCTCAGGTCTTCTGCAAGAGCAGCATGGAGTCTTTACAGTGGAGCCATCTCTCCAGCCCCTTCTTCATACTCTATTTGCTGTTTATCTGAAATTCAAGTGGAATGGAACATGCTGTATTTGCTAAATCAAGTAGTTCTGGCGCTGGAGAGGCAGCTCGGTGACTAAGAGCCGTTCTTGCAGGAGACCCAGGTTCGGTCCCCAGCACCCACCTGGCAGTTTCACCTGTAACGCAATCCGGGAGATTCAATGTCCGCGGGCACCAGGCACACAAGTGATGCACAAAAATACATGCAGTCTTTCAGACATGCACATAGAACAGAAACAAAAGATTCTTTGGAAAAATAAATAGCTAAAAATGTTAGCATTCCTGAGTAAAGACACATCCAGAAATCTTGTCCGGGGTTGAATACATGCTTGGCCTGGTGGTGACATGTGGCTATAATTCCACTGCAGGGTAGGCTCTGGGTCACTTAGTGAGATCTCTTGGCCAGGAAAGAAAACAATGACGGTGCCTGTGAAGGCCTTAGGTGTACTGGCCTTCAACCTGGCTGTGGTTTTCTGTGAGGGATTTTATTTTGTTGTTGTTTGGTTTGGTTTAATTTGGTTCAGAGACAAGGTTTCATGAAGCCCCGACTGGCCTCAAAGTTCTTACGTGACCAAAAGTGACCTTGAACTTCTGACTCTCCTGCCTGTGCTCCGCCCCCAGTGCTAGAGCTAGAGATGGAACATGGGGCTTCCTGTATGTCAAGCAAACACTGTACCAGCCGTGCTCCATCCGCAGCGCAGTTTTGGACTTGGGACAGGATTCAGGCTGGCACAGATGTTGGGGACCTTCCTCCCAAGCCTCCCCTCATCCCATCCATTTATCTCTCAGGAGCAACTGCAGCTCTATGAAGCCATGAACTCCACATTTGAGCTATGCAAGATCTGTGCTGAGAGGGACAAGGACGTGAGGATCGAGCCTTGTGGGCACCTTCTCTGCAGCCACTGCCTGGCCGCCTGGCAGGTGGGGCTGCCATTTGTCATCTTTCCGCTCCCATCCCTCCCCTAAAAGCCCCATCTGGATCTCCCAGGGGCCTCATAGAGCATATGAGGAACAAAGTTCTGGGGAGAACAGAGGTCCGGTCAGGCCACTCAGGGCCCTGACTGTCTGAGTTAATGTCTCTGGACCCATCTCACCCTGAATCGCAGCCTCCATTTCTCCCCGAGCAGCTACATAATGGGTTTTAGAAAGGGCTCCTTTCTCCCTTCCAGCAGGGCTGTGTGGCGTCAATAGCTTTCCCTTTCTGGACCTTGACCTCAGCCTCTAAAGGCTAGAACTAAATATTCCATCATCAGTGGTACGATGAGGGGCCAGTCCTTCAAATCCCTCAGCAAAGACCTGAGCTCTGCTGGACTAGGCCCTGGCCTGCGAGTCCTTCCTGGATTCAGACCAGGCCAGCCCCATCCCAACCCTCTCCCCGACACCCACCCATTCCAGAGCTCAGCTCTCTCCAGCCTTCCCTCCCTACATCGCTTTGTGGGAGGTCATTTGAAGTCAGAAGGGACATGGGAGACAAGAGGGTAATTGACATTTTTCTTCTTTGTCCCCAGCGGTCGGACAGCCAGACCTGTCCCTTCTGCCGTCGTCAGATCAAGGGCCATGAGGCTGTGAGTATCTGTCAGGCACAAGAGAGGTCCATGGAGTTCAGAGCCACTGCAGAGGACGCCAGAGACAACTGTCACCAAGAGGCTGCGCAGTGGACTCTGGAGCCGGTGAGCAGGGCCAGGCAGGGCCTAGAACCACTGTTCCCTGGGTCTGATGGAGGGGGCTAAAGACTGGAATCTTGGTTTAAGGGAGGGGGCTGAGACCTGGCCTCTGGGTTTGAGGGAGAGGGTCTAGAACAGAATTCTGAGATGCTGAAGTTGGGAGTGTCTGCCTGGCTGAGTCTGGCCTGGCTTTCCCTGGCAATGTGACCTGAGAGTGAACCTGCGGAGGAAGACTGCAAAGTGCCCCCTGCTGGACACTAGGAAAAGCACACATAGGTGAGAGGAAGTCGCCCACAGCTGACCTCCGTCTCCTTCAGGTGACTCCCGCTGCTCCCCCACTGACCCCTGAAGATCCGTCCCCTAGGAGACCCCAAGACAAAGGCTGGCTGACAGTGGTGAGTGACGTCTGAGATGGATGTGGCTAGGGTCTCATTTCACCTCCATGTGGCCACAGTCTGGGGTCACAGCGATGGACTCCTCAGCACTCATATTCAGGATGCCCTCCCCACTTCCTCTGTTTGATGTGCATGAGTGCTTTGGCTGCATGTCTTTCAGTCCACCGTGAACATGTGGTACCCATGGAAGCCAGATTCCCAGTTCCAGAGGGCAATGAGCTGCCATGTGAGAGCTAGGTATTGAACCTGGGTCCTCTGCAAGAGCAGCCAGGACACTTAACTGCTGAGCCATCCCTCCAGCTCTCCTCTTCCACTTCTACTCCCTCCTCACCACCCCCTGCTCCTTCTGCCCCCTCCTCTCCCCTGCCCTTTGGGAGTCAGGCTCCAGTATGACATCCACGCTGGCTTCAACTCTCCATCTCCCTGCCTCAGCCTCCTGAGTGCTGGGATGAAGAACACGCTCCTCAATCCAGCTCCCGCGTGCTCACTCCTTAAATGAGCACTGTTTCTCTTTCTTCTCCCTCCCACTCCACACCCCTGGACTTTCTGAGACCCTCCCCAACGAGGAGGGCAGCTGTCCCAGCAGCCTAGCTCAGTGCACACTGGCTCCAATCAATACCCAGCTGACTTCAAACAAACAACTCAGGAAATCCGGGAACGTTATTCTATCACAGCAAACGAGAGAGTCAGCAGGAAGGGGGGCCAGAGAGCCCAGGGAGAGAAGCTAAAAACAGATCTGGACCCATGGCCAAAGGCAAATGGAAACATTAGGAGGTACTCAGCTGGCTCCCTGAGGACAGGGAGGGGCCAAAGCCAGGACGGCAGCCTGCCGGTCACCTCCAGCCAGATGGGTGCACCTTGGCCTGGGCCGCGCCCTCCGCCTGGCATGAATCTCCCCTGCTCCTGTTCACATTCCTGTCAACTCCTACTCCTTGGCTCTCCCTACACACCAGGGAAGATAAAGTCCTGAGCCTGCCCAGTTCAGGAAATGTGACTATTCTTTTGAGAGCAGTTCAAAACTATGTGGCTTTTGTTATGTCCTTCACCCCCTTCCCTCATTATTATTATTTATTTATTTATTTGATTTTTTTCAAGACAGGGTTTCTCTGTAGTTTTGGAGCCTGGCCTGGAACTAGCTCTTGTAGACCAGGCTGGCCTCGAACTCACAGAAATCTGCCTGCCTCTGCCTCCCGAGTGCTGGGATTAAAGGCGTGCGCCACCACCTCCCGGCTATTATTTATTTTTTAAAGATTTTTGTTTTTCAGGCCAGACGAGGTGGCACAGGTCTTTAATCCCAGCACTTGGAAGGCAGAGGCAGGCAGATCTCCTGGGAGTTCCAGGATAGTCTGGTCTAAAGAGCAATTCCAGGACAGCCAGGACTACACAGACAGATCCTGGTTTTGGGGTTTTTTTTAATATATTTATTTTAGTGTATGATTGTTTTGCCTGTGTGTGTGGTGTGTGTGTGTGCATGTGCACGCATGCCTGGTTCCCAGAAGAAGGTGTGAGATCTCCTAGAACTGAAGTTACAGACAGTCCTTAAGCCTCTGGGTGAGTGCTGGGAACTGAACCCCGGTCCTCACTGGCTACTCAACCACTAAGCCATCTTTCCAGCCTCATTATTTTATTTTGAGACAGGGTCTCACTCTGTAGACCAGGCTGGTCTAGGACTCAGAGGTGCACCTGCCTCTGCTTCCTGAGTGCTGGATTAAAGGAGTGCACCACCACACCTGGCATGTCTCATCTATCTGTGTAGGCCTGAATGTATGTTGTGTAGCATGAGCATTCAGGTGTGTACAGTGTCTGCAAAGGTCAGAAGAGGGCATCAGAACCCCTGGAATTGGAGTTACGTATGGTCGTGAGTCACCTTGTGGGTATCAGAAACTGAATCTGGCTCTAAATCACTGATCCATTTCTCCAGCATCCCTCCCATCTTTATTCTGAGGTTCTAAGAATTGAACCCAGAGTCTTGTATATTTTAGGCAAGTACTCCACTGAACCACACCCCCACCCCCTCACTGGGGATTCTAGGCAGGGGCTCTACCACTGAGCCACATCCCCAGCCCCTCACTGGGAGATTCTAGGCAGGGGCTCTACCACTGAGCCACATCCCCAGCCCCTCACTGGGAGATTCTAGGCAGGGGCTCTACCACTGAGCCACATCCCCAGCCCCTCATTGGTACACTCTGGGCATGTGTTACCACTGAACCACACTCATAACCCCTCCCTCCCTCTCTTTTTAAAGGGGGCTCACAGCTTCTTCACATACTCTATTACTATGACAGCCATGGATCCAGAGGAGACACCCAAGAAACCAATTATCCCTGGCTCCAGTTTACAGAGCCTAGGAACCACATGATGTTCTATGGTCTGTATGGTGTGTGACATACCTTCTGTACCGCATGTGACATACCTTCTTTACCGTGTGTGATGTGTGACATACCTGTGCCTACCACCAAAGGCCACCATGGGCACTGGATGGGTCTTCTCATTTTCATGGTTGTAGTTAACATAATGAAGATTGGTATACAGTCCTTTTGCGTGTTTGCTTTCCAAGCAGGATCTCACTACATAAAGCCGGGGCTGTGTCTGAACTCAGATCCTCTTGCCTCGGCTTTCCCAGTCCTGTTATTGTGGGTCTAAGCTACCAAGCCTTGTCCTTCCAATAGGCCAGCAAGCCTCGCCCACCACAGCACCTCCTACCTTGGAGCCTTTCCCCTTGGCGTCTGGCCTGTCATTCCAGTCTCCCAGAGGCCTTTGCAGCTTCCCCCCCTCTCTCCTTGACTTGAACATCTGAGCTGTTTCCTTGCTTGGGAACTGCCTCTCCTCCCTTCCCCCTCCCCCCTCCGCCTCGCTCCACCACTGCAAGAGCCCTTCTTGTTTCTCCATGTATGTCAGTTCTACAAGAACAGAGGTGTTTTTCTCCCTGTGCTGTGTCTCCAGAGCCTAAAACGATGCTCCAGAGATGTTTGTGGCATGAGTGGATGGTATTTTTGAGACAGGGCCTCACTTATGTTTGCTATGTAGCCAAGGATGGCTTCCTAGTTCCTTTTTTGGGTTTTGAGCTTTTTTTGGGTTTTGGGGTTTTTTTTGGTTGGTAGGGTTTTTTGTTGTTGCTGTTGTTGCTTTGTTTTGTGGGGGGGGGGTCCTTTTTTTGTTTTTTTGAGAAAGGGTTTCTCTGTAGCTTTGTAGCCTGTCCTGGAACTTACTCTGTAGAGATCACAGAGATCTGCCTGTCTATGCCTCCCAAGTGCTGGGATTAAAGGCGTGCGCCACCATCATCCAGGTGGTTTTGGTTTTGTTTTGTTTTGTTGAGACAGGGTCTCTCTGGTCCTGTTGACCTGAAACCAAGCTGGCCTAGAACTCAGAGATCCTCTTGCCTCTGCCACCACAGCTGGGAGATTTCTGTTTTCTTTTGAAATTTACTATTTCTCTCTCTCTCTCTCTCTCTCTCTCTCTCTGTGTGTGTGTGTGTGTGTGTGTGTGTGTGTGTGTGTGTGTGTGTGTGTGTGTGTGTGATATGTGTGTGAGTAAAGCTCTCAGGCGCTGAGGTCAGAGGGCAACTTTGAGGAGTTGCTTCTCTCTTTCCATCGTGGGTTCCGAGGATTGACCACAGGTCATCAGGTTTGACAAGCACTTCTTACTGCTTAGCTGTCCTGTCAGCCCAGTAAACTTTTCTTCCATGCAGAAGAAAAGGGTGCTGTTGTTTTATTTATTATGGGTTGGACTAGTTTAGATTTTATTTTATTTTTTAATTTTTATTTTATGTGCATTGGTGTTTTCCCTGTGTGTATGTGAGGGTGTCGAATCCCCTGGAACCAGAGTAACAGACAGTTGTGAGCTGCTCTGTGGGTGCTGGGAACTGAACCCAGGTCCTCTGGAAGAGCAGTCAATATTCTCTCCAGCACCCAAATTTTATTTTATTTTTTCTTAATTGTACATGTGTGCTTCTGCCTCAGCACACTTATGGAGGTCAGAAGACAACTTACACAACTCAGTTTTCTCCTATGTGGGCCCTGGGAATGGTACTCAGGTTGGGAGGTTTGACAGTGAGCGTCTTTACACAGTGAGCTGTCTCACTGGCCTGACATTCCCTAATTCCTTCCTTCCAGGCCCCCCTCACCCTGCCCAGACTCCGAGCTCCCCTTCCTTTACCAAAAATGGCCTCGGTTATGTGGGAGGTCCCCACCAGGCCCCAGGCCAGGGAGGGGGCCACAGGGTAAGTAGAGAGGCCCTGCATCTTACTGTGAGACCTCAGGTCTTGGAGGGGTGGGCAGAGGAAAAAGACTGAAACCAGTGCTGACCAATGATTCTCCGCGGCAGAAGCTCCTGAACAGGAATGCACCCCTCCAGCTGGCCCTGTGTGGCCCCCAGACGTGTCCAAGATCTAGAAGCCAGGTAAGTCCTGCTTCCCTCCTCTGGCTGGGCTCTGTCCCAGATGGAACTGCCTCTGATGCCACTGTCAGCAGAGTATTCAAGACCCTGCCTCAAAATAAGGAAGGGGGAGGGGGAGGGTTTTCATCGACAGGGTTCTTGGCTGAGCGCCTGCCTATCAGGAAGCCCTGGGTTTAGATCCTCAGCCCTTTGTAGACTGAGTGGTGGCAAACAGAAGCTCGGGAATCAGCAATTCAAGGTCATCCTCAGCTATGTAGTGAGTTCCAGGTCAGCCTGGGCTATGTGAGACTTTTTGTTTTGTTTTGTTTTTTTGTTTTTCGAGACAGGGTTTCCCTGTGTAACAGTCCTAACTGTCCTGGAACTAGCTCTTGTAGACCAGGCTGGCCTCAAACTCACAGGGATTCTCCTGCCTCTGCCTCCAGAGTGTTGGTATTAAAGGCATGTGCCACCACTGCCCGGCCCAACTTATTATTTTTTTAAATAATTTATTTCATGTGTATTGGTGTTTTGCCTGCATGTTTATCTGTGTGATGGAGGGTTTCAGGTTCCCTAGAACTGGAGTTACAGACAGTTGTGAGCTGCTGTGTCGGTGCTGGGAATTGAACCTAGGTCCTCTGGAAGAGCAGTCAGTGCTCTGAACCACTGAACCATCTCTCCAGCCCCCTAATTCTTATTCTTTTTAAATTACGTGCATGCGTTTCCTTTGTGGCGGGGATATGGCACGTGCCACAGCATGTGTAGGCGGTCAGATGACAACTTCTGGGAATACATTCTCCCCCTTCCTCCTTGTGGGTCCTAGGAATGGAACTCAGGTCATCAAGTCTGCAGGCAGTTCCTGCTGCACTGTGTTGCTGGCTCTCTGTCTTTCAAAAACAACAAACACAGTTTGGGAGAGAGAGTTCAACAGTTAAGAGTGGGTACTGCTCTTGCTGAGACCTAGTCCAGTTCCCAGCATCCACGTCAGGTGACTCCAGCTCCAGGGGAATCCATCGCCCCCCTCTGGCCTCCTCAGGCATTGCACTCTCAAACACATGCACACACAGAGACACATTAATTAAAAATAAACTACTTTTTTTTCTTTCGAGACAGGATTTCTCTGCATAGCCTTCACCTGTAGACCAGGCTGGTTTCAAATTCAGAGAAACGCCTGTCTCTGCCTCCTGAGTGCTGGGATCAAATGCTCTACCACTGCCTGGCTAATAAACTACTTTTGAAAAATACAAATAAGTCAGGCGGAGGTGGCTCATGCCTTTAATCCCAGCACTTGAGAAGCAGAGGCAGGAAGACCTCTGTGAGTTTGAGGCCAGACTGGTCTACAGAACAAGTTCCAGAACAGCAAGGGCAGTTACCCTATTTCAGGAAAAAAAGACAAGAAACATAAATAATAAATAAGTAAATAAAGCTCTAACACCCTTTTCTCCTGCCTGACAGGGCACCTGGACTGGAGGAAGGGAGCCCTGGGGCTGGAAGGGGTGATGAAGCTGCAATAAAGTGAATCCTGGCCCTTCAGTTCTCCAGCGTGTGAGGGACACCAGCAATGCCATGGGGGACAGCTTGTCCCTGGGGTAGGGTGGTCTCCAGTCTGACCCCTGACACTTCCCCCATTAACTCAGGAACCTGGGCCCCTTCACCTCAGATCTTCCCACCCATCGGAGCTGTAGGCTCCTCCTTCAGACATGGAGTCCCCTAACTACACATCCAGTCTTGGCCCCCACCCTGTGACCACCTCGTGGGACCATATACCCAAATCCAAGATCACTTGTTTGTTTGTTTGTCAGGTAGGGACCTGGATTGCTGCATCTACTCTATCCCTACATAGCCCAGGCTGGACTCCAGCATGCAGCAATCCCCCTGCCTCTCCCTCCCGGTGCAGGGATCAAGATGAGCGGTGCCACAGCCAGCTCCCTCCCCCCCCCCTTCTCCCAAACTAGTGTGACTTTGGTCTCAACCAGACCACAGACTCTTGCCCAGCATTGCTTAGAGGGACTCAGGGTCCATTTGCTTTAGGTTCGGCCAGCCACGGCTGAGACCCTGCCGTGTGTCCATCCTCCCACAGCCCCTGTCTTACCCATTCTTCACTGGGGCACTTGTGCCACGTGCCCATAATATGCTGGAGGAGGCAGGTCTGCACTGGCCTAAGGTGGGGGAAAAAAGTTGCTTTGGAAAGGGACAACAGGGGACTATAGGAAGCCTGACCCAGGTAATGGAGAGAGGCTTCCCGGAAGAGGGGTGTCGAAACTGAGACTGTAGAGAATCGGTGTCCCGTGGGAAGGGTGCCGGAAAGTTTGACTCACAGATAAGTTACTAATAATAATAGGCAACAGAAGCCACCTCAGGAACACAGGGGATTTATTGAGAGGAGCTTTTTGGGTCAGTCACAAAATCCCAGGAGCAGCTTGGAGAGCTGGGATTGGAAAGCCGTGAGCCTAGTGGCCGCTAGCCAACAACGGTCACCAACTGAAACCTCTCCACAGAACCGGTTTGATGAGGACACCACAGGTTCCCCAGTGACCAGACCATGGTGCAGTCACCTGCTGCCTGCAGTCAATAAGGTGTGGCTGCCCTTCTGTTCAGCACGCACTTATCACAAGTCACTCCTTAGAGTAGCGGATGACGGCGATGATGATTTAACTGCTCGGCATTGCTGCAGGAGGGGAGTAGAGGATGGGGGTCTCACTTGAGTGCCTCTGGCTCAATGTTCCATCAGAAGATGAAACAAAGGGGTCCCTGGACCAGGAACTATCACTTAACAGAACAGCCCCTGCCTGAAATCCCCCAGTGAGGGGCTGGGGTGTGGCTCAGTGATAGAGCCACTGCTTAGAGTTCCCCAGTGTGCAGGCAAGTTTTATGTCAGTTTACCATAGGCTAAAGTTATAAGGAGGGATCCTCAACTGAGAAAATACCTCCACAAGATCAAGTCTGTAGTGCATTTTCTTCATTTTCTTTTTCCTCTTTTTTTTTTTTTTTTCTGATTCTTTGATACAGTTTCTTTGTGTAACCCTAGAACTTGCTCTGTAGACCAGGCTGACCTCACACTCAGAGCTCTGCCTGCCTCTGCCTCCTGAGTGCTGGAATTAAAGATATAACACCACCACCACCCTGTTAGGCATTTTCTTAATTAGTGATTGATGGGGGAGGGCCCAGCCCATGGTGGGTGCCATCCCTGAGCTGGTGGTCCTGGGTTCTGTAAGAAAGCAGGCTGAGCAAGCCAGTAAGCAGCACCCTCCATGGCCTCTGCATCAGCTCCTGCCTCCAGGTCCCATCCCAACTTGAGTTTCTGTCCTCACTTCCTTCAGTGATCAGTGCAAGCGAAAGGCAAGTAAACCCTTTCCTCCCCAAGTAGTTTTTTGGTTATGGTGTTTCATCACAGCAATAGTAACCATAGCTAAGACACCCAGGGAGGGGTAGGACATAGCTAAATTGTAAAATATTCCCTCAGCATGCATGAGGTCCTGGACTCCATCCCAGCCCCACCCACCCCCCAAAAAAGTTGCTGGAGAGACAGACATGGTGGTTCACAACTGTCATCCCAACACTCAGGAGTCAGATACAGGATAATCCCAAATTCAAGGCCAGTCTAGGATAAATTGCAAGAAAAGACTATCAAGGGGCTGGAGCAATGGCTGCTTTTCCAGAGGTCCTGAGTTCAATTCCCAGCAACCACATGGTGGCTCACAGCCATCTGTAATGAGATTTGGCGCCCTCTTCTGGCCAGCAGGCATGAATACAGGCAGAACATTGTACACACAATAAATAAATAAATACATCTTTAAAAAATAAAAATAAAGACCCAAGCTCTCAGATATGGAAAAATGGCCATCCCATGATCCTGGCAGGAGTTGTGTAATTTGTTTTCCCTCATGGTGGCTGGTGGCACTGCTTCTGTTGGTTGTGTACCAGCCCCAACTACACAGCTCTGAGGGGAAGAAACAAGGACCCTCTTTTTCATACCTTCCTTCCATTCTTCCTTCCTTCCTTGTTTGTCTCGTGTGCTAGAATGGAACCCAAGGTCTCTGGTTTGCTAAGCAAGTATCCTGTCATTGAATTACCTGCCCCAGCCCTCACTGGGGGACTCTATCACTGAGCCACACCCCAGCCCCTCACTGGGGGATTCTAGGCAGGGGCTCTACCACTGAGCCACACCCCAGATCCTCACTGGGGGATTCTAGGCAAGCACTCTACTGCTGAACTATGGAGCCAATTCCCACTTCCTTGCACAGGGAATGTCAAGATCTGATTATAGATGGTCTTGTAGGCTGAGAAATTGTTTCCTCCATCTTTAGATCTTTTGAAAATCGGATCTGCTCCAGCTGTCATGGCTGGAAAATCTAGCCAAAGCTGGCTCCCTCTGCAGTATTCACTCCTAATTCAAAAGTCTGGCATGGTTTTCCAAGCTTAGATCACCTTGGCTCCCAGTGGCCACAGCCAACAGCTGTCACTGTCAGTTTCCACAAAGGGTATGGAACTTCCAGAGAAGGCAAGAATGGGCAGATGGCAGGTAACTGATGCCTCACAGGCAGTGAATAGAACTTCTTGGGATCAAGTCTGACCACCTGGATTGGATCCCTGGAATGTACAGAGGAAAGACAGAATAGACTCCAGAAGTTCTCTCTGACCACCACTGAGCTATGCCCCATCTTAATCATAATGTATTTTAAATATATATAATTGACTACCCCTTTGAACACTCTATAGGCATATACCCTCGATGTTCACTAGGTTTCTCTGTGCATCAACCCTGACTATCCTGGAACTCACTTTATAGATTAGGTTGGACTCAAACTCACTCACAGAGATCCACCTGCCTTTGCCTTCCAAGTGCTGGGATTAAAGGCGTGTGCCACCACCACTCGGCTGGTGTTCACTTTTTTATCTTGGACTTTTTTTTTCTTTTTTAATTTCTCATGTAACCAAGGCTGGCCTTGAACCTATCATGTAGTCAAAGCTGCCTGCACTCCTGATCCCCCTGTCTCTACCTCCCAAGTGCTAAGGTTACAGGAATGTTCTACCATGCATGGCTTTTGTCTTTTGGGGCATGTGTGTGTGTGTGTGTGTGTGTGTGTGTGTGTGTGTGTGTGATGTATTTATGCATGTGTACACATAGTGGAGTCCAAAGAGAAGTTGAGCATCTTCCTTAGTTTGAAAGAAAATGACCCCCAAAGGGAGAGGCACTATTAGGAGGTGTGGCCTTGCTGAAGGAAGTGTGTCACTGTGGGGACAGGCTTTGAGGTCTCTTTTCTCCAGTTTCACTCAGACAGGCAGCCAACTTCCTATTGCCTCTGGTCAAGATGTAGTCAGCATCATGTCTACCTGCATGCCACCATGCTCCCCATCATAATGATAATGGACTGAACTTCTGAAACTGTAAGATGCCAATTAAATGTTTTCTTTGTAAGAGTTGCAATGGTCATGGTGTCTCTTTTTAATAATAAAAACCCTAACTAAGACAGACATGCTTCAGGCTCTCGGCCCAGCAAGCACCTGCCATATCCCTGGGCTCTGCCTGATGTGTAGCAGTTTCCTCCCAGTTAAATCACTCCATCCTGGAGAGGAAAGTTCCAGGCTTGTGAAGACTCAGGAAGAAAGCAATTCACAACTCTCAGGAAGTCCCTGAAACTGACCAACTGCACAGATGCCTCAGTTCCCAAGGTTATAGAATCAGTAAGCAGTGTTAAAAGGAGGAGATTCCCGACCTGTTGAACTGCATGCAGGCTGTGCAGTATGCTCCAGGGTTCAGCACCCATGCCAGGGTGTTTTTGAGTCATCCCTGCTCCTGTTAAGTGACCCCCAATACACTCATTTGTTCACTTTTCTGTCATTGGTTCTCTGTCAGGGATGACTGGTTCAGGATAATTGTCTGTATTCTGTCAATTATGTTTTAAATAAACGCTGATTGGCCAGGCAGGAAATATAGGCAGGTCAACCAGACAGGAAAGAGAGGCAGGGCAATGAGACCAGGAGAATCCTGGGAAGGAGAAAGCCCATTCCTCCACACTCATGCCCAGACCACCGAAGAAGCAGGATGTGACCTGCCCTGCTGAAAAAGGTACTGAGCCATGTAACTGACATAGATAAGAATAATGGGTTAATATAACTTATAAGAGCCAGGCAGTGGTGGCACATGCCTTTAATCCCAGCACTCGGGAGGCAGAGGCAGGTGGATCTCTGTGAGTTCAAGACCAGCCTGGTCTACAAGAGCTAGTTCCAGGACAGGCTCCAAAGCCACAGAGAAATCCTGTCTCGAAAAACCATATATATATATATATATATATATATATATATCTTATAAGAACTAATACTTAGCCTGAGTTAATGGGCCAATCAGTTTATAATCTTCTGGAGACCTCTGTGTGATTTTCTCTAGGACTAAACAGCTGGGGGGACCAGGCAGGACATAAACCCCAACAAGAAGGCCCTCATGTTACAGAATGGCGCACACGTGGATATCTGCATCCACAGAAAGCCTGAGAAAGCTTGGGAAAGAATAGAGTAAAGCATGTTTTCTTGGTAGCAGCAATTTCTCTGGTCTGCTCTGCTTGCTAGAAGCAAGCAAGCACTCTCATCTAAGAGAGGCTTCCTGACTCAGCTTTAGCTGTAAAACCTTGCAGCTCTTTTAAGAGGTCCTGCCATGAACACTTAAATGGTGTTGATAAAAAGCTGACCACATGCTTTTCAGTTTTCAGCCATAGCAGGAACAAAGCTGCACCATTTTAAAATGCTGGCTTTCTGGGACATCCTGCCAGGGCAAACTCTGACTCTTTCAGGCAGGCAGTCTGACTACAGAGCATTTGAATGTGGTTTGTGAGCAGAATGCTGCAACTTGCTTGCTGGCAGGGACCTTGAAATGCCATAGAGTTGTGGCAATAAACGTGGCTACAGCCGGTACCTCAGCCATGAGGCTGAAATCTCAGAAAGCTAAGAAATGGGCTGGATCCAGCCGTCAAAGCCACAGCTTTTAATCCTACCCATGTTGCTTGGTAAATTAAAGACTCAAGTAGTCAGAAAAAGAGAGATATACAGTAAAGAGAGATTCAAAGATGAAGAAAACCTCTAAATGGTTTACAGTGTGTTAAAAATATATGCAGGCTAAAGGTTAAAGTTCTTAAAGTAAAAAAGAAAGAGAGTAGTTGGGTGTGGTGGTCTACACCTTTAATCCCAATACTTGGGAGGCAGAGGTAGATTGACCTCTGTGACTTCAAGGTGTGGTATCACATACCTTTAATCCCAAAGCTTGGGAGGCAGAGGCAGACAGATCTCTGTGAGTTCAAGGTGTGGTAGCATGCACCTTTAATCCCAGCACTGGGGAGGCAGAGACAGGCGGATCTCTGTGAGTTCAAGGATAGCCTGGTCTACAGAGGGAGTTCCAGGATAAAGGTACACAGAGAACCTGTCTCAGAAAGCCAAAAGTTAAAAGTAAAAATAAAAGAAATAGAGTTTAAAATAAAGCTGCATAAAGATGGAAAACACACAGAGAATCTGGATACTGTATGTTATTATGCTCTCTTTGAGTTGTTTGAATGCTGAGAAAGGAGCAACAGCTGCTAAAAGATATTTGCTTATAAATGCTGCTGAACTAATCCAAGATAGATATTTTGAAAATACCTTGACTTCAAAATTGAAGTCAAAAGGTATGTTACTTTGGAGAAGAGATTTTGCTTTTGTTTCCACAGGAAATGAGAGGCTGTGGATTCATTCTGAGTTAAGAAAAATCAGGTTTGATCAAGGAAGACCACCTGAGAAATCTCCGGTAGGAACAGATGACCCAGATGACTGAGTTCTACATCCAGAACAGATTCAAAACTGCTGCCTGAGAAATGATTAAGCCTCATAGGATAGTCCAGTCAGGACTTGATCATAACTCTAAATTTTCTTTAGGTCCCCATAAGATTATCAGCGCCCCCAACCAGCCGGAAGTAGCCTGGAATACTACGCCCACATTCCCCAAAAATGGACTATGGATATTTTCCTTTGTTTAAAAAAAAAAAAAGAGGGAGAGGGGGAAGTGGTGCAGGATAATTGTCTGTATTCTGTCAATCATGTTTTAAATAAATGCTGATTGGCCAGGCAGGAAGTATAGGTGGGCCAACCAGACAGGAAAGAGAGGCAGGGCAATGAGACCAAGAGAATGCTGGGAAGAAGCAGGATGTGACCTGCCCCACTGAAAAAGGTACTGAGCCATGTGGCTGACATAGATAAGAATAATGTGTTAATATAACTTATAAGAACTAATACTTAGCTTGAGTTAATGGGCCAATCAGTTTATAATCTTCTGGAGACCTCTGTGTGATTTTCTCTGGGAGTAAACGGCTGGGGGACTGGGCGGGACAGAAACCCCAACTAGCAGGCCCCTCATGTTACAGATGACTAGACATTTTTACTTATTTCCTCAGGAATAGCGTCACACAACACTGCCCCACGGTGCTGGGGTTACAGATACATGCTACCAGCCTCAGCTTTTCTGTGAGTGGGTACTGGGGATTCAATCTCAGGACCTTATGCTTGTGTAGCAAGCACTTTATCACCTGAGCATCTCCCTAGCCCCATTTGTTTTGTTTTACTCTCTGAGACAGGCTTTAACTCTAACCCAGGCCAGCTGTCAGGGACCAGTCTCAACAAAAACACCTCTTGCCAGGGTAGGGGTGTGGGGATTTAGAAATATTAGTAAAGAATACAAAGACACATGTGAAAATAATAAAACAGAAAACAGAATAGTACTGGGAAGGAGTTCCAATGAATACTGAAATCCCCTGCCTTTCCTTTTCCTTACACATTTATACCCCAATACCACAGGGGGAAGAAGACAAAAGATTGCTTTAACAAAGGGCAACTGGAACAGTTGCTTGCTTCAATTCTTTGAGATCTCAAGTCATTTGCATTCTGTTGTTTAGGCAGCCATCCCACCCTAGACCAAGTATCCTGAAGGCAGCCACTCCCAAGGTCAAACCTCCTGTTTCAAAAGAGCAGCAGAAGTCTGCTTGAATTTCCTGACCATTGGTCAGGGTGGAGTGGATCTAGCTGTATGGGCCATCTTAATGTCAAAAGACCAAGTAACCATATCCTGATTCAGGATGTGTAGTCCTGATTGTTGTTAACAATTGAGCAAACTCAAATTCTCTGACCTTCAAATGAGGTAGAAATCGGCTCACATTTTTGGGCCTCCACAGCCAGTCTGAAACCTGTGTTTCTTATGTCTTTGTTGTTGCTTGAAACAGAGTCTTACCATATACTTCCCTTTGCGGGCCTAGAACTATTTAAACCAGGCTGGCTTTGAATTTTTGCTGGTTCTCCAGTCTCTGCCTTTACACGTATGGTAATACTGCACACAGACATACACACACCACACACACATACCACACACTTACCACACATACCACACTCACCATACACACTCCCCACACACACACCACACACACACACCATACATACCCACCCACACACTTACCATTCACACACACACACCACACACTCACCACACACACACTTACCATACATACACACACACTCACATCACACATACATACCACACACACCACATACTCACCATTCGCGCGCGGTCCAGACCAGTCTTGAATTCCTTCTCCTGTAGTCTCCCATGCTATGACTACAATTGTGAGCCCAGCCTGCCCTTGGTTTTTATATTTACACTTGCCCCCACCAGAGCTGCTTTCTGAGAGATCCTCACACATGCAACTCTCCACATCCATCCCAAAGTGAACTCACACAACAAAGAATATCAACAGCTGCTTTCCAGCCCCAAGTCTGGCAGCAGGCAGAACAGCAATCCTTCCAAACATGCCGTGACCCCATGTTCTGTGGGCTGTGAGCTGTGGGCTGTGAGCTGCTGTGCCAAGTGTGGAAGTGAAGAGAGGATGAGCAGAAGCTCTGGCTCCCGTCTGTAGCCCAGCACATGAGAGGCCGAGGAAGGAGGCTCGCCAGAGTTCATGGCCAGGAGCTGGAGAGAACGCTCAGCCCTTTAGTGTTTACGGCACTGGCGGAGGACCCAGCTTCAGTTTCCAGAACCCATGTGGTAGTTTACAGCATTCAATGACTCTAATTCCGGGGGCACCCTCACCCTCTTCCTGCCGCCATGTGCATACATACACCTGGTACATATACATATGTACACACAAACACTCACACACATAAAATAAAAATAAGCAAAAAAAATTTTTTTTTGTTTTTCAAGACAGAGTTTCTCTGCGTAGCCCTGGCTGTCCTGGAACTCATTTTGTAGATCAGGCTGGCCTTGAACTCAGCACAGCCAGGACTACAGAGAGAAACCCTGTCTCAAAAAAAAATTTAAAGCTTGAGAGAGTGAGTGAGAGAAAGAAGAGGAGTTCAAAAGCCAACCTGGTCACCGAGGGTGAGGGGATCATTCTGTGGATACAACCCTTGGCATACAAGCCTGAAGTCCTGAGTTCACATCCCCAGAATCCTACTGAAGCCAGACAGGAAGCATGTGTGTGTGTGTGAAAGAGGAGATGGAAGGGTCTGCTGAAGTGTGCAGGCCAGCTTGCCTAGTGAACACGGCGATAAAGAACGTCTCAAACAAGGTGGAAGGGGAGAACCAGCACTCACGGTCATCCTCAAACTGACCACCACGTTTGATGCCATGTGCACATGCACACACACGTACACAGAGAGAACAGCAATAATAATAATAATAGCCTGGTGTGGTGGCACACACCTTTAATCCCAGCACTCAGAGGCAGGCAGATCTCAGTGAATTCATCCCAGCCTGGTCTACAGAACGAGTTCCTGGCCAGATAAAGCAGTAAGACCATCTCATAATGATGATGATGATGATGACGACGATGATGACAACAACGATGATGATGACAACGACGATGATGATGATGACAATGATGACGACGATGACGATGATGATGATGACAATGATGACGACGATGACGATGATGATGATGACGACAATGATGATGAAAGATTAACTAAGCTGGGGCAGTGGTGGCACAAGCTTTTAATCCTAGCACTTAGGAGGCAGAAGCAGATGGATTTCTGAGTTCAAGGCCTGCATAGTCTACAGAGTAAGTTCCACAGAAAAAAAAAAGAAAGAAACATTAATTAAAACACAGCCAGACCCAGGTGCAGCATCTGTAACCTAGCATTTGGGAAGAGATGGAAGGAAAATCAGAAGTTTATGGTTCATTCTTGGCTTCATAGCAAGTTCTAACCCAGCCTTGGCTATGCAAGGTCACATCTCCAACCAAACAGCAATATATTCTGGCAAGAAGCATTTGTGCCAACTTGTGACTCAGCTCTCAGGAGACTTACATAAGTGAAGTACAAGGCTGGAGAGATGGCTGCGGTGGCTTGAATGAGAGTGGCCCTATAGGCTCACGTATTTGAATGCTTAGTTACCAGGGAGTGGAACTGGTTGAGAAGGATTAGGAGGTGTGGCCTTGTTGGAGGAAGTGTGTCATTGGAGGTGGGCTTTGAGGTGTCAAAAGCCCATACCACGTCCAGTATGCCTCTTTCTCTCAGCCTGAGGATCCGGATATAGCTCTCAGCTACTGTTCCAGCATTGTCTGTGCCACCATGCTCCACACCATGATGATAATGAACTAAACCTCTGAAACTGTAAGAAGCCCCCGACTTAATGCTTCCTTTTATAAGAGTTGCTTTGGTCATGGTCTCTCTCACAGCAATAGAACAGTGACTAAGACAATGGCTTAGTGGTTAAGACACCTGTTACTCTTTCAGAGGACCAAAGTTCAGTTCCCAGCATGTGCATGTCTCAAGATATATGTAGCGCCGAGCGGTGGTGGTGCATGCCTTTAATCCCAGCACTCGGGAGGCAGAGGCAGGTGGATCTCTGTGAGTTCGAGGCCAGCCTGATCTACAAGAGCTAGTTCCATGACAGGCTCCAAAGCTACAGAGAAACCCTGTCTCAAAAAAAAAAAAAAAGATACATGTAGCCCCAGCTTTAGGAGCTCCAGCGCCCTCTTCTGGCCTCTGAAGGCAGCTGCATGCACATGCAGACATACACATATACACATAAATAATTAATAATTATTATAAAGTCTATAGAGAGGTGCACACAGCTAATTGGCCATTTCTCTGCATTTTATTTAAGGGACAGTGAGATAGTCATGAGTCACACAAGAGCCCGTGTGCGACAGTGGACTGTAAGACTGTATCAACTGATGATGTCCTACGTGTGATTTCACTTGTGGAGCTACTTTGTGATACTCACACGAGGGCACAATTGCCTAGCAATGCCTTTATCTGAATGGATGCCCATTGTTAAGTGACGTGTGACTGTCGATCTGCACACATACACAAGTCAAGAGGACGGAGTCAGAACATGACTTTATTCAGTACACAGTATTTATTCGTCTCAAGTCAGGCCACTGTCCTAGGCACTAGAGATACAGTATGACCCTTGTGGAGTTACAGTTTCTTGGGGCACAGGTTCTGTGGCAGACAATACAAGGCAAACAAAATTTATCCCACCGCGATAAAGGTGATAGAGAAGGGAAACATGGGGTGGCTGGGAGCTGGTACCTGAAGTCCTCTAATGCAGCAAGTCACAGGAGAGGTTGGAAGCAAGCGAGGAGGAAGCCACTCCGTGAAAGGATGCCCTGGCAGTGGGGGCAGGAAGTGCAAAGGTCCTGGAATTGATGGACTAGCGCGTCAGCAGAGAGACCAGTGTAATAAAAATACTGCTTGAGAGGGAGAGTGAATGGCAGATGGGGTCAGGGAAGGAGAAAGGTCGGATCTAGGACCTCACAAACCACAGAGAGAATGATGGCTTTTACTTTCAGCAAGATGGAGCCGTGGGCGGCTTCTAACAGAACAGTGGCCTGAGCTGACTCACATCCCCGCAGGATTCTTCTAGCTATTGAGTAGGACCTAATTGTAGGGGACAATGGAAGGTGACATTATGATACTAGTTTCTACAAGTCCAGGGCTGATGTCTTTCCTCTGCGCCCTTGCCATGTGGCACTTCTCCACCCAGCACCTGGCCTGCTGACTTCTTATGGCTGCAAAGGAGATGCTTGATGCCAGGCTCCTCATCAGGGTCCAGACCCAGTAATCAGGTACGCAGGGCAGAGACAAAACAGGAAAGAGGCAGCTGATGTGTCAGTGCGGAAGAGGGTCCTCCAGAGCACTTGGGCACTGTGTGAGAATGCCATCTGGGAGTGCGAATGGCATCCTATGGTGGCTACTCCGGTTTGGGTTGTTTTTAAAGATTATTTTCATTTAGTTTTTAATATTTATTTTTAAAGGTTTGTTTTATTTTATTTATTTATTTGGCTTTTTGAGACAGGGTTTCTATGTGTAACAACCTGGACAGTCCTGAAACTAGCTCTTGTAGACCAGGCTGGCCTGGAACTCACAGAGATCCACCTGCCTTTGCCTCCCAAGTGCTGGGATTGAAGGTGTGTGCCACCACTGCCCAGCTTTACTTTATTTTATATGTCCAAATCTTTGCCTACATGTACCTATGTTTATCTCGTGTTTGCCTGGCGTAACACCATGGTGTTCATCTCATGGAAGCCAGAGAAGGCATCAAATCCCCCTGGAAATGGAGTTACAGGCTGCTGTGAGCCTGGCTGGACATGGGTACCAGAACCTGAAGCTGAGTCCTCTGCAAGAGCAGTAAGTGCTCTTAACTGCTGAGCCAGCCCTCCAACACCTTTGGTTTTTTTGGGTTGTTTTGTTTTTTCAAGACAGGGTTTCTCTGTGTGGCTTTGGAGCCTGTCCTGGAACTCACTCTGTAGACCAGGCTGGTCTCCAACTCACAGAGATCCGCCTGCCTCTGTCTCCCGAATGTTGGGATTAAAGGCGTGTGCTACCACCACCCAGCTTGTTTTTGTTTTTGAGATAGGACCTTGTGTAGCACAGGCTGTCCTTAAACTCTTTTTGTTTTATTTTATTTATTTATTTATTTGAGACAGGTCTTTCTATGAAGTCTTGGATGTCCTGGAACTTGCTATGAACACCTACCAGGCTGGTCTGGAACCTAGAGACTTTCCTGCCTCTGCCTTCAGAGTATGGAGATTAAAGGCGTGTGCCACCATGCCCAGCTGTCCTAAAACTCAACATAGCAAGGAAAAATAAACTTCTGATCCTCCTGCCTCTACCTCTCAAGTGCAGGGATAGAAGGTGTGTGCCGGGTAGACTGGGTGCTGGGGATGGAGCCCCAGGCTTCATGAAAGCTAAACAAGTTTTCTACCAGCCCAGCACACCATTCCTTGGTCCTGTTTCTGTTCCTGTGAGGCATGGCTGGCCTTGAACTCCTGATCTTTCTGCTTCAGCCTCTTCAGAGTAAGGGCTATTAGAGTGGGCCACTAAACCCAATTAGCTGTGGAGGGCATTTTCCTGTGACCCTCTGGGCCTTCGAGAATGCATACACCTTACAACACTTTCTTGCCAGCTGTGGGGCAGGATGGGATGCAGGGCAGCCTCAGCCTTCACGATGGCTGCATCAGGTGGAGGAGAGTGGAGGATAGATGCGTCCCAGGGTGTGGGGGGCTGACAGGGGATCCAGAGATTTGCAAGGGGAGGGTTGAAGGAGGACTTCATGAACAGGAGACAAAGAGCAGCCCCATGCAAAGGTCACTTTTTCTGGTTTCACAATTACTGTCCTGTGTGACAGGAAGGCTCAAACAGCCTTTAGCAGAGTGGGGCCAGCACTTATAACATAGCCTTTCATCTGAGGCTGATGGGTAAAACCGTGGCTCCAGGAGCCCCCTAAGCTCACCACTGACCTCCCTCAGACTGGCCAAAGACTGGGGGAGAACTGTCTCTCACCATGTCCAGTGACAGCCCCCACCCCATCCCTACCAGTTTCCCCGGCTAGCTTCTCCAGGCTGAACAGTGGCAGAACCCTCCTTCCCAGCCCCCACCCAGCATTCTTGGGATTTTGTTCCGGGATGATTTGGCTTGTGAGGACCCTGGTGTAGAGTAATCTGTGATCCTAGGCTTTGACCTGTGACCCTCTCTTCCGTCCAGTGGCCCCAGTGGCCTGATCTCCTCCCTCCTCCACTCACCTGCCCAGAGCCAGCCCACGTCTCCTCCCCTCCCCCCAAGGTGGGGAGGGAATGGCGGGGAGAGAAGGAAGAAGGGGGGTGACATTCCTTGGATTCCCTGGATGGGGGGATGTGAGGGAGTCAGGGAGAGCAGAGCAGAGGGAGGGGCTCCCCATTCCCACCCATCACCAAAGAGGCCTAAGAGGACCTGGGAATTGAAAACCCATTAAAGAGAAGATTGACCCGACCAGTTCCAGGCCACTGCTCAGTCAGAGGAGGGACGATTCCCAGCAAGGTGGCTCTAAGGGGAGGGCATCCTAGAGCACCCTGGGAAAAGCCAGTCATGCAGGAGAGACTACAGAAGGAGGCCAACACAGGCAACTAATTATACCAGGAACCGCTGGTAAACACCGACAGTTCACAAATCAGAGGCAGTGGGCACCCTTGTAATCCCAGCACTTGGGAAACTGAAGCAGAAGGATTGCTACGAATTCCAGGCTAGCCTGAGCTACATTGTGACACCTGTCTCCAAAAAGAAAACAAACTAGGAAAAAGATCCACCTGCAGCCGGGAGGTAGGGTTGCCATCGTGGAAATGAGTATCAAGGCTCCCCGAAGGAGGCCAAGAAGGAAGGGAATGAGGGTCCTCGCGGTGTCCCTCAGATCCCAGCTCTGAGCACCAGCCAGCCTTGGTCGGTCGGTCAGGCCCCAGGCCAAGGAGGACAGCCGCGGGCGTGGGTTGGATAAAAGCGGCGCGCGCGCGAGGCGGTGCAGGCGGTGCGGAAGGGTCCTTGCGCGCGCGGGTGGGAGGTCCTTTCTGGGCAGTGGGAGGTCTTGGCCTTGCGCCCAGCCTGGGGATGTGGGGGGTGGGGGCGTGTCCCGAGGCGTGGCCTCCGCTGCCAGCCTCACCGCTGCCGAGAGCCTCACCCCGGCTCAGTCACCGCCACCACCGCAGGGAACATGGAGCCCCCAGACGCCCGCGCAGGGCTGCTGTGGCTCGCCCTCCTCCTGGCGGGCCACTCAGGTATGCATTGGAACTGAGGGCAGAGCTGAAACCTGGTGTTGGGTTTTGTGGGGCTGGCCCCCGGGGTCCCCGGAAAGACAAGGGGAACAATCTTCCATCTCCCCAAGGAGTACAATCTAGGGATTCCCCACCATGGAGGAAGGCGGGGAGGCCTTGGGATGTCCCCGATCCGAGAGTTGAGGATACCCCAGCTCTGGAGCAGACACAACCTGAGCCAGCTGTCCCTTCCTGTGTCTCTGGGAACTCTGGAATCTAAGCCCTCAACCCCTAATAACCTTGGGTACCTGGAATCTGGGCTCTGTTCTCCCTGGTCCCTCAGACCAGCACGGCCCCCCCACCCCTCCACCCCGCCTTCCTTCTTAGTCAAAGTAGCTTCTGCTAGCATACTAAAGAGCAACAACCCAGAGCTGTTCTCTAAGTGATTAAGTATGAGCTTCCTCGGGGAAACTGGGGACCCCGCCGCTAAAGCACTTCCTACAGTATGGGGTTTCCCCTCAATTCAGAGTTTAGGCTGTCTCTAAAGGACCCACCTCTCTCAGAAAGGGCTGGGAGTACCAAGCCTGGCAGAGAACGTGGAACAGTGTTTCCTACTGAAAGGGCCCCTTTCCTGGGGCCCCTGATAAATCTACACACCTGCACGTGGTGAGAAGGGAGGAGGAACAGAGGGGTTCGGGGACACTGGGAACAGGGTGGAAAGGAATAAGGGAGAACAGAAGATATCTATCTGCTTGCCTTGGCTGTTTGCAGCTCACATCCAGCCCTGGGTACCAGTCTGGCCCCACATCGCTCCCCTGGGACAAATTGGGGCCAGAGGTGGGTGCCTGGGAACCCAGGAGTAGGCCTAGGCCGAGCTGGGCGGGGAAGGAATGATGCCAAAATGCCATCCCAGAGGGTAGATTCCCAGCAAGAGCTATGCTACCCACCAGACCCTGATAGGAGTCTAAGACTCAAGCTTCCAGGTCCCTAGGACCCAGAGGTTCACATTTCCAACATCCAGCCTCCAATGCCTCAGGCTACTGGGAGTCTAAACTCCCAGCCCTTTCTCCCTCAGGACCCAGGCTCACTCCCTGCCCAGGTGACTCACCTTACCCTTTTCAAACTTCTCCTGTAAAGAGATGGGTGGGGGTGTTGTCAGGGGGCAGGTAGGGGGCTCTGGCGCCAAGCCGGGCAGGTCTCAGCCAGCCTGGCCCTCCCACATTCCTGAAACCTGCCCAGCCCTGTCCCCCCTTGCCACTCCCACACACCCATCCAGCTCCTGGCCCAGCCGCAGCCTACACCCCAGCCCCCCACACATCAGAGAGCAGAAGGGCCCCCAGGAGCTACCAGAGAAAACAGGACTGGGATGGAGAAATGGAAAACAAAGATGGAGAAAGACCTGTTCTTCAGCCCCAGGCCAGGTCCTGCCCTGGGTGCTAGAGACCAAAGGGAGAGACAGGCCTGACCCTTCCTTGAGGGGACGTTTGCTCTACTAGGAGAAGCAAGACTTTAGCTTAGAGTGGTGGAGAAGGCTTGACCTTAACCCTTAGAACTTGAGAGCCTGGCCTGGTAGCACAGGACTTTAATCTGAGCAGTCAGGAGGCAGAGACAGCTGTAGATCTCTGTGAGTTCAAGGCTAGCCTGGTTCACATAACTCCCAAGTTATACAGAGACACTGATGGGGTCCCAGACGTGAGGAGGACCAAGGAGGGAGAGAGGAGCTGCGTTTGAGGGAGAAGATGGGAGCCTGGACTCCTGTCTGAGGGAGGAGGCTGGGTCTGGACCTCTATGTCTAAGGGAGGACATGTGGGCTAGTTTTTTCCAGTCTGAGAGAGGAGGCTGGGTCTGGAGTGCTCTCCGTTTGTAGCGTTGGGTAGACATTTGATGCCGCACCCATCCTGCAGGCACCCAGGCTGAGGTGCATGTGTCTGTACCCCCGCTGGTGGACGTGTCGCAAGGAGAACGGATCACCCTGAACTGCACACTACGGGAGCACCCCGAACATTATGTGCTGGAATGGTTCCTTGTGAGTGCTCTGTGCTGGGAGCTGGGGATGATGTGGGGAGGAGGTAGAGGAAGACCCAGTGGCCTGGTCACATCAGTACCCATCAACTCTTCCTACACGGGATCCCCTGGCGTGTCCAGAACACCCCACATGGAGCTGGCTTTGGAAGACCCCATATGGAGCTTTCAAAAGCCACATTTCCATTTATAGACAAACACTTGCCTAGATCTACACCTGCCTAGAATCCCCCAGTAAGGGACTGGGGTATGGCTCAATGGTAGAGTTCCTGCCTAGAATCCCCGATTGAGGGGCTGTGGGTGTGGCTCAATGGTAGAGCCCTTGCCTAGAATCCCCCAGTGAGGGGCTGGGGTGTGGCTCAGTGGTAGAGCCCCTGCCTAGAATCCCCCAGTGAGGGGCTGGGAGCGTGGCTCAGTGGTAGTGATTGCTTAGTATGTGGGAGCCACCAGGTTCTCTCCTTAGGCCCAGAGGAAAAAAATCTTAGAGGGATTCAGTAGTAAGGGAGGGCTCACAATCCAAGCTAAGACTGCCCCCGTACATACCCACAGGTTGATGCTTCTGGGTCTCGACACCTCCTGGCTTCTGGGGAGCCACAGGGCTCAGAGCTCCGGTCCACAGTCCACAACTCTCGGGGCCGCAATCCCTCATACAGTCTGGGCTCCCACGGGGAACTGTTGATGAACGACGCCCAAGTAGGCGATGAGCGGGACTACGTGTGCGTGGTGAAGGCTGGGCCAATGGGCACCTCAGAGGCCACCTCAAGAGTCCGTGTGTTTGGTGAGTGTCCCCAACACTATCCTGAGCTAGGGGTGAGATGGGGGTGGGGGGAGGGTCAGAGAAGGCCCTCCTGACATGAACATCTCCCCAACAGCAACCCCCGAGCCTACGGAGGTGTTTCCCAACAAAGGAACGCTGTCTGTGTTGGACGAGTTTGCCCAGGAGGTAATGTGTCCTGGAGTTGAGCAGTAGGTGAAGAGTCCCCAGACGTTCTTTGTTATTGCTTTGTTTTGTGGTATGGGAGATTGAACTCAGGGCTTTCTTTGAGCACGCCAGGCAGGTACTCCTTGGGTATTTTCCTTTTTTGGTTTTTGTTTTTGTTTGGGAGGGTGACCTTATGTAGCACAGGCTATCCTGAAACTTTCTGTGCCACCACTTATACCGTCCAAGGACTGAGGTCCTAGGCATGTGTCATAGCCGTTTGTTTTTTTTTTTCTTGGTTTTGTTTTGTTTGCAACGCTGTCTCATAGTTCAGTGTGCTCTCAAACCTGCTGTGTGGCTAGGATACCTCTGCTCCTCCGGCCTCTACGGTTGTTTCAAGTGCTAGAATTACCCTGTGGCTTAGGGCTGTGTGAAATAGGGTCTCATGAGGCTCAGGCTGGCCCAGAACTCATTATGTAGCCCAGGCTAGTGCCAAACTGATGTTTCTATCTCAGCCTCTTGAGGGCTGGAATTACATTTGTGTGTCGCCACACCTACTTCAGGTTTTCAATTAATTATTAATTACGTGCCACAGCGTAAATCAGAAGACAACTTTCGAGAGCCGCTTCCCTCTCTATACCTCTACACGGTTCCAGGGATCTAACACAGGACTTCCATCTCCCCACCAAGCACACTTACTGACCGAGCCATCTCACAGGCCTGGGCTCTGGGCTTATTATTGGGAGGAACTGGAATCGATGAGATCTGTTTCCTCTCCTGGGGAGAAAGCCCAATGGACATGTCTAAAGGGGAGATCTGGGGAAAAGAGAACCAGACTTCAGAGTCCTGGCACCAGGCCCAGACCACGCCCATGCCTTTCCCAGATTGCCACCTGCAGCAGCCAGAACGGAAACCCAGTGCCTAACATCACATGGTATCGGAACGGGCAGCAACTGAAAGTGCCCATGGAATTGAACACAAGTGAGCCATCAGGAGCCAAGGGGGATGGGGGTTGGGGTGGTGGTTGGTGGCAGGGGTTAGTCACCTTGTCCTGCTGCCTGCCTCTCTCACAGAAGGTTACATGACCAGCCGCACGGTCCGGGAGGCCTCGGGCCTGTATTCCCTGACCAGCACCCTCTACCTGAGGCTCTACAAGGAGGATCGGGATGCCAGATTCCACTGTGCTGCTCAGTACAAGTTGCCCTTAGGCCAAGAAGGCCACCTGGACAGCCCTGCCTTTCAACTCACTCTACACTGTGAGTCCCCATGACCCCTGGCCCCTGACAGGCCCAACTCCCAGACTCCGATTCCAGTCTGTGTCCTCACCCTACCTCTTGTTGAAATAATGAGGGGATGGGATGCTGACCTTTGACCTCAGCACCCCAAACAATCATACTGATTCTGACTTCAGCATAGGGCCCTGTTCCCCATGGGATACTTCACCTTCTCCAACAGAATTGGTTCTCCATATGATATCTTGTCTTAAATCTCAAATTGTACAGTGACCTCTGACCCTTGAGTCATTCTGTCAATTTACCTAGACCTCTGACCTTTGGTGTGTTCTGAGAATGAGTCTGGACCTCTCAAGTCATCTCAACACTGGGGAAGCTGAAATAGGAATTTAGAGAATACGAAATCTAGCTGAGCTACAGAGGGAGCCTGTCTCAAAAATCAGACAAAAGGAATAAGACATATACATCTCACACACAAAACAGAAATCTCAGCTGGACTGTGGTGGCGCACGCCTTTAATCCCAGCACTTGGAAGGCAGAGGCAGGTGGATCTCTGTGAGTTTGAGGCCAGCCTGGTCTACAGAGTGAGTTCTAGGACAGAGAAACCCTGACTCCAAAAAAAAAAAATTGGACCGACCTTTCCCCCTTGACACATGACCTTACTTCCTGTCTTCCTGCAGATCCCACAGAGCATGTGGAATTCTGGGTGGGAAGTCCATCCACCACGGAAGGATGGGTGCGTGAGGGTGACGCTGTACAGCTGCTCTGCCAGGGTGATGGCAGCCCCAGCCCGGAGTACTCCTTTTTCCGCCTGCAGGTAACTCACTCTGTGGTCCCTTTGAATCCCACCTGATTCTGGGTCATACTAAACCTCATCAGCCTCTTGCTGATGAGGGAGATGGAACCCAGGGCCTGTCTCATGTTACACAACTGTGCTCCCACTGAGCCACACCCCCAGCCCCTCACTGGGGGATTCTAGGCAGGGGCTCTACCACTGAGCCACACCCCAGCCCCTCACTGGGGGATTCTAGGCAGGGGCTCTACCACTGAGCCACGCCTCAGCCCCTCACTGGGGGATTCTAGGCAGGGGCTCTACCACTGAGCCACATCCCCAGCCCCTCACTGGGGGATTCTAGGCAGGGGCTCTACCACTGAGCCACACCCCAGCCCCTCACTGGGGGATTCTAGGCAGGGGCTCTACCACTGAGCCACACCCCAGCCCCTCACTGGGGGATTCTAGGCAGGGGCTCTACCAAAGGACCTCTGACCCTGACCTGAGATGGTTTGGAGGCTATACCCACCCAGTGTGACCCCTGACCTTTGGCTTGAACAGGCTCTAGTCTAGTATGACATCGGCTTGGTGACCCCTGACTCCACCCCCAGTTGCAACTTCTAATTCTTGTGTCCCATCTACTTTCTCAGAACAACCAGGAGGAACAGTTAAAGGTCAACCTCAAGGGGAACTTGACCCTGGAGGGGGTGCGTCGGGACCAGAGTGGCACCTACGGATGCAGAGTGGAGGACTACGATGCCGATGAGGACGCACAACTCGTCAAGATCCTAGAGCTGCGCGTGGCCTGTGAGAGCTTTGGCGTGGAGGGCGGGCGGGCGGGGTGTGGTCAGACTTCAGCAGCTCCTCTCCCTCAGGGTCCCCACCCTGGCTCCTCCTGACTGCTCCACTGGCACTCCAGAGTTCTAATTCCAGAGCACACACTTGTCTCTCCCCTCTGTCTGGAACCTGCTGTGCCTCCCCAGTACTTTATAGAGAATGATCAATCCCCTTTTAACCATTTGTGTTCCCCAGAGCTGAGCGGCTTCGCCATCAACTGACTCCTCCCCCGTGGAGACCACAGCTCCAACACACCCCAGGCTCCTCTTTTCCACACTAACTCCACAGGATTATGCCCGCTGATTTCCAGCCTGGCTCGGCCCTGGTTTCTAAGCAACTTTTGCATTCACTTCGCTAGGAAGAAAGTGGTCTTTAGTGTGTGTGTCTGAGTGCATGTGCACACCTCTTGTGCATGCAAGTGTCAAGGCTGGAGGTCAGCCTTAGCTGGCATTACTCAGGGTTGACACTTTAGATTTTGAGAAGGATCTCTTTATCTGCTTGGAGCTCTCCTATTAAGCTAGACTGGCTGGCCAGCCAGCATGCCCCAGAGATCTTTCTGCCTTTGCTTCCTTAGTCCTAAGAGTAAGCATGCACAGCTACACCAAACCTTTTCTGTGGAATCTGGGGCTTCAAGACGGGCTCTACCACTGAGCCATGCCCTCAGCCCCTCATTGGGGGGTTCTAAGCAGGGCTCTACCTCTGAGCCACACCCCCAGCTCCTCACTGGGGAATTCTAGACAGGGGCTCTACCACTAATCCACACCCCCAGCCCCTCACTGGGGGATCCTAGGCAGGGACTCTACCACTGAGCCACACCCCAGCTCCTCATTGGGGGATCCTAGGCAGGGCCTCTACCACTGAGCCACACCCCAGCTCCTCACTGGGGGATCCTAGGCAGGGGCTCTACCACTGATCCATACCCCCAGCCCCTCACTGGGGGATTCTAGGCAGGGTTCTAGGACTCTGGTCCTCATGCTTGCCCAGCAAGTACTCTACCTGTTGAGTTTTTGTTGTGTTTTGTTTTAACTGAGACAGCCTCATGAAGCTAGACTGGCCTTGAACTCACTGTACACAGCTCCCTCTCCCCCCGCCCCAGTAGCAGAGACAGAAGGCAAGTGCTGACCCAAACCCTTTAATCATGTTAGCGTGTCTTAGAGCAAAAGCACTGATAAAACGGAGGTGGTCAGTGACAAAGAATTGTCACAGTCTGAGTTCCCTAGAAGTGTTCTCTGCTACCACGTCTGCAGGTAGATTGTTTATGGAAAGTCTCTTGTGATCTCTGTATTCAGAAGCAGCAAGAATGGGCAGGAGTGAAGTTTAACTGTGGTTTACACAAGGTCTTGCATGGAGGGGGTTGGCCGACGACACTCTACAGTTGCTTAGAGTTAGCACGATGGAACTGGACCTGTCTGTGTGTTGTGCAGGAAAGGGGGTATGACCTTGGGTGAGGGGCTCCTTGCAGTTGAGGGCATTCCCACTGAGAGCTGACAGCTGAGGGTTGACAGCTGCCAGCCTTTTGCAGCAGCTGGGGGAATCAGTTGTTGGTGTTGGAAGCGAGATCCCGAGATCCGGGTGTCCACAGTGTCGGGGGCAGGGAGGCCTCTGAGAGAAGGGGACACATGGATAGGAAGCTGGAGAATGATGTGAGAAGCTTGCAGAGCCGAAAGCCTCTGCTGCAGGCAGATGACCTGGTGCACAGGCCCTAGAAACGAACTTGGTATTCTTGAGAAAACTAAACCCAAAAACAAGGTCTCTGTAACTAAGCAGATAGTGTTCAAAGACTAGGCAGGCTCTTGTAGGCTGTCGTAATTTGTCCATGATGCCCAGGATTTTAAGCCAGAGAGGAAGGAAGATGGCTGGACCAGTGTGTTCTTTGAAAGCATTCCTTGGGCTGCTCAGTAGAGAATTGACTGAGATGACCAAAATGAGGAATAGGGCTGGCAAGATGGCTCAGTAAGGCAAGGAGCTTGCCGCCAGGCCCAACAGTCCAAGTTTGATTCTTGGGTCTCACATGAAGGAGGGAGAGAATCATCTGATCTCCGTCCATGTGCCACGTCATTCATGCATGCCTGCGTGCACACACAATAATAAAAATACAACTTTGCCAGGCGGTGGTGGCACACGCCTTTAATCTCAGCACTCAGGAGGCAGAGGCAGGCGGATCTCTGTGAGTTCGAGGCCATCCTGGTCTACAAGAGCTAGTTCCAGGACAGCCACCAAAGCCACAGAGAAACCCTGTCTCGAAAAACAAAAAACAAACAAATAAATAAATAAAAATACAACTTTTAGAAAGTGAGGTATAAGCCAAGCAGTGTAATGCATGTCATTAATCCCAGCACTGGAGAGACAGAGGCAGGCCAGTCTCTGAGTTTGACGCCAGCCTGCTCTACACAGTGACTTCCAGAACAGCCAGGGCTACACAGAGATAGCCTATTCTGAAAAACCAGAAAAGAGAAAAAGAGAGAGAGCGCGAGGGAAGACTAGTAGAGAGATGGTAAAGACAGGGATCGGGTCAGGTAAAGGGAAGTAGGGGGAGCCATTTCAGGGCAGACACATAAAAATCTTAGTTTTTCTGTAAACAATGTCTTAGGTAGCCAAGGTTAGCCTGAAACTCAGATCTTCCGGCCTCAGCTTCCCAAATGCTGGGATTACAAGCCCAGAAGCACCAAACCCAGCCAGTATTTTATTGTCTTTTGAGATGCTGGCATTTGAACCTAGGGCCTTATCCATGCTAGACAAACACTCTACCTCCTGTGTTTATATACAGCCCGAGTCCATCAAGTTGTCTGATCATTTTAAATTATTCTTACAGTTTATTTATTTGTGCATGTGTGTGCGTGGAGGTCAGAGGACAGCTTGCAGGAGCTTGTCATCTCCTTCCACCACGTGGGTCTAGAGGAGCAATGTCAGTAGGAGTCTAGCCAATGAGCCTTCTTGCTGGTCCAAACTCATCAAGTTTGTATGGAGGTGGAATGAGGGTGGTACAGAGGAGGAGCAGACATTTGAGTTTAATTAAGCAAAAGCTTGAGATAGACAGCTGAAGGCACAGCACTGAAGCAGAGCCCCTACCTAGAGTCCCCCAGTGAGGGGCTGGGGCGTGGCTCAGTGGTAGAGCACTTGCCTTGCATGTGGCATCCTCAGTACTGTAAAGCCTCAGATAGTAGGTCAGATAGTGCATTCTTCAGAGCTGTTCCAGTGCTAGCTGCAAGGCCTGAATGGAAAGTAAAGTTGCGAAGATACTGGGTAGAATTAGAAAGAACAACATGGTGTTGTCTGCCCCTGATAGCTCTCTCGAGGCCCTGGCTGAGTGAACAGGGGCTGGGGAATGTGAGCATGTTTCCCCCCTGCAGACCTGGATCCCTTGGAGCTGAGCGTGCCTGAGGAACTCTTCGTCTTCCTGAACAGCAGTGGCACCGTGGTGGACTGCTCTGCCAGAGGTCTGCCTGCTCCTACTGTGCGCTGGACCAAGGTGACAGGAGGAAGGAGCTGTGGGGCCTCAGCTGCTCCGCCTCAGCCCCTCAATCTCATGGTCCTCCTGGGTTTCCTTCCTGTTCCTGCCCTAGGATTCTGTGACCCTCGCATATGGTCCCACACTTGCTCTCAACTCTGTTACCTTTGACTCTGCTGGCACCTACACATGTGAGGCCTCTACACCCACAGTCCCCCTCCTGAGCCGGACACAGAGCTTCCAGCTGGTGGTTCAAGGTTTGGATTGTTGGGCGCCTTATGTGGGGGCAGTGTCTCTCTTTAGTTATCTTTCTTTTGTTTGTGTCTGCATGTGTGGTGTATGTAGCGACTCATGTGTGTCTGTGTGTGCGTGTATGTGCATGCCTGATGCCAGAAGTTGACCCTGAGTGTCTTCCTCTATTCCTGGGGGGAGGGGGAGCCATGGTGCAGGGGTGCATGTTGTGAGACAGGGTTTCTCTGTGTAGCCCTGGCTATCCTGGGACTTACTTTGTAGACCAGGCTGGCCTCGAACTCACAGAAATCCACCTGCCTCTGCCTCCCAAGTGCTGGGGTATAAGGTGTGTGCCGCTGTGCACAGTTGTATTTTTTGTGTTTATTTATTTTGGGGGGACAGTTTGTGGTGGCGGGAGAACAACCTGCAGGAGTCAGTTCTTTCATTCCACCCTGTTGATTGAACTCAGGTCCTGAAACTTGTATAGCAAGCACTTGGTCTGCTGAGCCATCTCCCCAGTCCCTCCTCTCTATTTTCTCCTCTTTCCACTCCTGTGTCTCTCTCCATTCCCTGGCGGTCTGCCTCCCCCTCACTCTGCTATGGTCCCCACCACCCACAGGGACACCAGAGTTAAAACCAAATGAGATAAAGCCCATATCGGGGAACAGCTGGATGGAAGGAGACGAAGTCATGCTGGTCTGCTCTGCCCAGGGCTACCCAGAACCCAAACTGACCTGGAGCCAGCCAGGCGATACTGTAAGGGACATACCTTGCCACTCTGAGCTTACCCCAAGTTCCACAGGGGACCCTGACCCTCATCGATCCAAGCTTGATAGCCCCTATACTCCACCTCAGCCTACACCCCCAGCCCTTGACCCCCAAGGGGCCCGGCCTGACCCAAGCCTCCACAGCCAGCAGAGCCTCCCTTTGAGGGCAAAGGCTGGATGAGCAGCTCGCTGATGGTGAAAGTGACCGGCGCCCTGAGCCGAGAGGGCGTGTCCTGTGAGGCATCTAACATCCATGGCAAGAAAAGCCATGTCTTCCATTTTGGCTCTGGTGGGTAACCAGGAGGGAGCATCTGGGTGCACACGCAGGCGCCCTGATCTAGTGAGCCTAGTACCTCTTTGTTGTCCCCTCGCAGTGGCCCCTCAGACTGCCCAGGCTGGAGTGGCTGTCATGGCTGTTGCCGTCAGCGTAGGCCTCCTGCTGCTTGTGGTTGCTGCTTTTTACTGCATGAGACGCAAGGGGCGCCCCGGCTGCTGCCGGCGAGCTGAGAAGGGGGCTCCGTAAGTATTTGCAGGCTTCCAGTCCTTTCCTCAGCCGAGCCCCTCCAGCTCCACTGCAAAAGGTGTTCCAAACCCACCAGCTACCTGCCCCTCTCCCACCTATCTTCACCCTTCGCCAACCCAAGGATAGCCTTGCCTACCACCCGGAGTCCCACCCAGAGCCACCTGAAGTCTCCTCAGTCAGACCTAACTCTGTCTCCATCCATCAGCCCCCATTACAGGCCTCTATCTTTAGCTCCAGTCTTTGATTCTGCCTGAAGTTTTGGAGCTGGGATCCAGACTTTACGTCAAACAAAGCCTTGCTCCTGAGCCACGCTCCTAGCAGGGCAGTGGTGGTGCAAAGTCTTTCATCCCAGCGCTCAGGAGGCAGAGGCAGGCGATCTCTGTGAGTTCGAGGCCAGCCTGGTCTACAGAATGAGTTCCAGGACAGCCAGGGCTGCACAGAGAAACCCTGTTTTCAAAAGCCAAAAGAAAAGAAAATGCCCTACAGACTTGATCTTATGAAAGCATTTCTCAGCCAAGGGTCCCTCCTTTCAAATAACTAGCCTATGTTAAATTGACATAAAACTAGCCAGCACACGGGGGGAATTCCAGGGACTTGATCTACCACTAAGCCACGTTCCCAACCCATCACTGGGAGAGTCTAGGCAGGTTCTTTACAGGCATCCCCGGTCCCTTTTTGACTATTCTGAGACAAGGTTACATTGAGTTGTCCAGATTGGCCTTGAACTTTTAGTCCTCTTGTTTTAACCTCCCAAGTGCTGGGCTTAGAGCCCTGTGCCGTGAAGCCCAACTTGTCTAGACTTTGTCTTATCCAAAGTCCCACACAGGACTGTTTCCACACCAATGCTAGTCACACCCTGACCTGCTCCTTAAAGTCACACTTCCAGCAGTGGTCTTTCTCCGTCATAGCTACATCCCTACAACCCTATGTCTATGTTTAGCCTCAAACCCCACATCCTGTACACGGTCCTATCTTACCTCATCTCCAACCTCCCATAGCATCCTTAGCTTCTGCCCATAACTGCCCAGGCCTCTCTCTAAAGTTAACCTTGCTTCTAACCCATCTCCAACCTCAGCAACCCTTCCCTTCACTCCTACCACCAAACCCAATGCCATTGCCACCCCGACCCCACTCCCAGTTCCGATCTCTAGCAGTGATCATTCCATGATACCACTGTCCTCCCCCAGGCCAGCCAGGGAACCAGAGCTGAGCCACTCTGGCTCAGATCGTCCAGAGCAGACAGGCCTTCTTATGGGTGGGCCCTCCGGAGGAGGCAGAGGTGGCGGCGGGGGATTCGGAGATGAGGTGAGTGATGGCTTGGGTGTCCATTGAGGAAGCAACTGAGCACAGGGCCAGTCTCGTGGGCTCAGGCTGAGCTACCGGTTCTGTCACCAGTGCTGAGGCTGAGGCTCCCAGAGGCTGTCTCTGGATCTGGAACTTTGGGCATCATCGGAGGACCGGCTCTGTGCACACGCCTCCACCTCCTTCCTCCTTCAGTCTCGGCCCTCCCTTCCTTCCTCTGCCTGCTGGGCAGGGATCCACAGTGGCCAGCGGCCTCGGGGAGGGAAAAGGGGAGGGTGGGGGAGGGCTGAAGAGGGGGCCTTCCTCCAGGGAATGTAACTCTCCCAGGCACCAGAATAGCTCCTGGAGCCAAGCCCAGGGACCGGCCTGGGACAAGGCGCTGAGGGTCGGCAGGCCGGGGCTATTTTTACCTCCTGTCTCCCTTGCTGGGCACTGCCCCCCACCTGATACCCTGCTGTGTAGTCTGACACTGGAGTCCTCAACCCACCCCATCCCTGCCCCTCGCCCCAGCCCATCATCTGTGGACACTGGATTCTTAAATAAATGCTGCCTGTCACGTGGATACCTTCCTATGATCATCTTCTGGGGAAGGGGAGGGGGTAAAAGGGAAGGGAGGGTGCAGGCCATTTTTCCCTCCTACTACTGCTGGCTGTCTGCCTCCTCACACACCCTCAGGAAAAGCCTGATGTCAAGGAGAACAGCAAGAGACAGAAGCTAAGAGAAAGTGAGACACAACTAGCTGGTGTTGGAAGAGCCCCACCAGGGGTCCACGCACTAGCCTGGACACTGGACCAGTGCCCAGTGCCTGCTTAGGGGTGAGGTCCTATCCCCTTAAGGAAAAATTCCCAGAGTCCCTAGGGAGCTGAAACTAAGGCTAGAAAAATCCTTTCCCCCTCCTGGAGGAGCTGGGGGCTCCCTGGGGAAGCAGGGTTCACAGGAGGAATGCAAAAGGGACCTGGGGCAGTGGTGAAACTGACATACTTTCTAAGGTCCAAACAGGAAGGATGGGCGAGGACAGAGGCCTGGCATGGTGACCTGTGCTGGTTATCTGAGCAGTCGGGATGCTGAGGTGATTGGGTTGTGAGTTTGAGGCCAGCTTTGGCTACATTGTGAGTCCCAGGCTGGGGGCTGCAGAGCAAGACTATCACAAAGTAACTGGGGCCAGAAGGTGTCTTAGTGAGCAAGGGCGCTTTCTACCAAGCCTGATGACTTGAATTGGGTCATATAGCCCAGGCTGGCTTTGAACTCACACTGCGTAGCTGAAGATGACCCTAAAATCTACATCCTCCTGCCTCCACTTCACAAGTTCTAGAATTACAGGGGCATGCCACTACTACTTTACTTTTTTTTTTTTTTTTTTTTGAGACAGAGTTTCTTTGTGTAGCCCTGGCTGTCCTGGCACTTGCTCTGTAGACCAGGGTGGTCTTGAATTCAGAGATCCACCTGCTTCTAACTCCTGAGTTCTTGGATTAAAGGCGTGCGCCACCACTGCCCAGAAGTTCACATTTTTAATACAGTAGACACCTTCCCCTTGAGACAAGGGATTTGTCCCAAGATCCCACTGAATTCCAGAAACACAGACATCACCAACCATTCTGTACACTGTTTTTCTCTTACACCCATGCACTTCTGATAAATCTCACTTTACAGACCAACGTCAGGAAGAAATTCATAGCTACTGAGAAAGCCAAGTGTGGTGGGTCACATTCATAATCCCAGCACTCAGGAAGCTGAGGCAGGAGGATGGCCATTAGTTCAAGCCCTTCCTGGGCTACAGTGTGAAAGCCTGTCTCAGTAAGTTAAGGGAAGAATGACTAGAAAGAAAAGTGAACAATCATTAGTAAAACGGAAGGCCAAGGAGATGGTTCAGTCAATAAACTCTATTTTGCAAACATAAGAATGAGTTCAATCCATAAATCCCCATATAAAAAGCTGAACAAAATCCCAGTGCTTCAGAAGCAGAGACTGGCGTGCTGGTAGTTAGTCCAGCCTGTTTGGCAAGATTTCAGACCAGTGAGAGACCCTGTTTCAAAAAAACCAAAAGGTTGGGGCTAGGCAGATGGCTCAATGGTTAAGGGTGTTTACTGCTCTTGTAGAAGACTCTAGTTCTATGCCCAGCACCCACAGCAGGCAGCTCAGCCACCTGTAACTTTAGCTCCAGGGGATCTGGCACCCTCTTCTGGCCTCTGCAGTCACCTGCACTCATGTGTACATACCCACACATAGACACATGCACATAATTAAAAGTAAAATATGTTTGCCATGGGTGTCAGGTCCCCTGGAACCATAGTTACAGACAATGAGCTGCCATGTGGGTGCTGGGAATTGAACCTGGGTCCTCTGGAAGAGAAGTCAAGTGCTCTTAACCCCTGAGCCATCTCTCCAGCATGTAAAATATCTTTCAAAAGGTTGATAGTGGCTGAGGAACATCTGAGGTTGTCCTCTGGCTTCCACACTCACATGTAAACACATGCACACACATACAGAATCACAGACACACACGCATATGCACACTAAATAGAATAAATATAACGACATAAAGTATGGCATTGTTAAAAATTTCTGTTTAAAATAAAAGTTATTTTAATCTTAGGAATTATTTATAACTGGAATGTTCCACTGATCATTTTGAATTAAGGCTGGCCACGGGTAACTGAAACCATGGGAAGTGAAACTGGATTAGGGGAGGACACCTCCTGTCAACAGATACCAGGATTTGTTCCTGTTCCCCCTCCCATCTCTCTGTCCCTGTTGGTAGAGCTCCTTTGTCCTCTGTATGGCAGGGTTGAAGATGACAGTTTTGTCTATTTGCTGTATTTGCTGGCTTGCTTGTTTATGACAGGGTTTCAAGTGGCCTAAGCTGGCCTCAAACTCTATCCTCCTCCCTCCCACAGTAGAATTCTGGGACAGACAGACAAAGGAAGGCTGGTGAGCTGCCCAGTATGAGAGGGGCTTGTCCCCAAGCCTGATGACCAAAGTCTGTTCCTCAAATCCCACTTAGTAGAAGGAGAACCTTCTCATACAAGCTGCCTTCTGCCTTCTACACAAGAATCAGAGTGTGAGCACACACAATACTAAACAATAAACAAATATGGGGGTGAAATTTTTATTTAAATCCAGATAGGCATGCTGGTTCATGCCTATATCCTCTTTCTTTTTTTTTTTTTTTTTTCTAGACAGGGTTTCTCTGTGTAGCTTTGGAGCCTGTCCTGGCACTAGCTCTGTAGTCCAGTAGTCCAGGCTGGCCTCAAACTCATAGAGATCCGCCTGCCTCTGCTTCCCAAGGGCTGGAATTAAAGGCGTGCAGCACCGCCACCGCCCCGCTCACACCTGTATTCTCAGTAGGACACTGAGGCAGGAAGATTGCTGCAAGATTGAGCCCAGCCAAGGCTATGATGTAATGAGACTCTGTTTTAGGAGAAAACAAAACAAACAACCAAATACAGTGGCGCACTCTGGGAATCAAGCATTTGAGAGACAGAAAGAAGCAGACGGTTTACTGCAAACCTGAGGTTAGCCTGCAGCTGTAACTGGAGTTCCTTGGAGTTCCAGGCCTGGCAAGGCTACTAATTAAGGCCATGTCTGAAAAGTAACCCTCCACCACCACCAAATAAATTTTAAAAGTTAGATGTATAACTGGTAAGATCAAAGGCAAACTATCTTCAGGCACAGTTGGATCCAGGAGATCAAATCTACTTCCATCGCTGATGGGGCTGGGCAGTGGGGCTCAAATGCTGTATTTGATCAAAGGTAGGTGGCTGCTGCTTCCTCTGAGCCCAAGAGCAGGGTTGCTAGGCAGGTAAATTACTTGGAACAGGAAGCCTTTGGCTTTGGGCCTAGCAGGCTACTGCTTTAGAGTGAAGTACTACCTCTGGGACTCCTTGACCGCGGAAATTGTACAGGCATGAGACCCACCCAATCCTTTGTCAACAAACCAAGCTGATCTTAAACAAGTCTTAAGTATGCCTCACAGGCATGTAATCTGGAGCTCCACACTCCAGCCTGCACCTCTCTGGCTTCCTTCCTGAGCGGGCCCTGCCCATAAAGACCAGCCAGCAGAGAGCCCCGCCCACTTGGTGGCCATCCAGAAGAGCAGGTGCAAAGGGGAAAAAAAGACCGTGGGATACACGGACTTTTTGACTCACGGGAGAGGGCGGGAGGCAGGATTTTGCAAAGACCATAATGAAGCCAAGACTAACATTCTAGACCTCCTCCATCTTTAGCTGGGTCGGGATAAAAGGCCTTGAGAAAGCCAACGATGGTCGGCAAGGTAAAAGCTATACCATGACCATCTTAGCTTGGTTTCTGGAACCAGGATAGATGGAGAGTATCAACCCTAAATCTGTCCTCTGACCTCCTAGCATGCCCTCTCCCACCATGAGAAGGATTAAGAGAAGGGAGGGTGCAGAACTCATGATCCAGGACCTGTAAAATGGCTCAGTAGGTACCAAGCCTGATGACCTAAATTCAATCCCTGGAGATTTACAAGATTGAAGGAGAGAACTGACTCCTGAAACTTGTTCACATGCTATAGCACATAGGCCCCTCCCAAACAAAAAAATTAAAGTATGCACACATACACACGCATGCACACACACATGTACGCATACATACACATGTGCATGCACACACACAAATGCCATTGATGACCAAGTGATTAAGCGCATCTGTGGTTCTTTCTTGTAGAAGATTGGGATTGCTTCTCAGCACCCACACAGTAGTTTACAACTCTCCATAACTCCAGTTCCAGGGGATCTGATGTTCTCTTCTGGCATGTAGGCAAAACACTCCTATTCATAAAATTAAATAAATCTCAAAACAGGAAAAAGTCATCAAGGTTCTGTGCACAGTGACCCACGCTCTTAATCCCCGCACTCAGAGGTAGGGGGGGCATCCTTGTGAGTTCAAGGTCAGTCTGGTCTACAAAGAGAATTCCGGGCCACCCAGGGCTACAGAATTAGACTTTGTCCGGGGGAGGGGCAGGAGTCACTGAGATCTAGACTGCATTTATTCTGTGTCGATCATTCACATAGCTGTCCTCACATACACTGGTTCCTAGCCAGAGGCGGCATCTGGAGATCCAGGTTCATGCTTCATCCTGCTACTTCTTGCCTGGTGCTTTGAAAAGGTTCTGTGCCTCAGTTTACCTTTCACCCAGTGGGGATCATTACAGTGCTGTCCCCTTAGCAGGATTCTTGTTTTGCTCTTTTATGAAACAGAGTCCGTCTGTGTAGCCCTAGCTGATTGGAACTGACTCTGTAGACCAGGCTGGCCTGGAACTCAGAGAAATCCTCCTGCCTCTGCCTCCTGAGTGCTGGAATTAAAGGTGTTCGGCACCACACTCAACCTCTTCCTGAGATTCTTGTAAGCGATGAACAAAGACAAAGGGATTTTGCATAGTGTCCACCCTGGACCTTCCTTTTTCTAACTCTGACTTTGGGACCGAGTCATTTCCTTTCCCCATGACTCGGTTTCTCTACCTCCCCCAAGTTTTGATGGGGGCATTTGCAGCAGGCGAATTGAGTGCCTCACAGACAGAAAAGGTTAAGGCCCTTTGTTAATAGTACTGTTAAAGGGACAAGGTGGCAGCCCAGATTGGAGAGTGCTAGTGGCAACCTACATCTGTGATGCCAGCCTTGTCATCAGCTACGTAGCTAGTTGGAAGCCAGCCTGGACTACATGGGACTCTTGTCTCATGAAACAAAACCAAGGTGGGTGGAATGAATGGCTTGGCAGGTAAAGGTATTTGCCACCAAACCTGACCTTCAGAGTTGGGGTTCCGGCACCCACCCGATAGAAGAACCACTCAAAACAAGCTGTCCTCTAACCTTCAGAAGTAGTCATGGCCTGCAAGCACACAAAATAACAAGCAAACAAATAGTATCCTTAACAAGTAGGTCAGAGCCCGCCTCCCCTCCTTGGGCGGTGCCACCTGGGAGAGGGAGTCCAGGAATGTGACAAGCTGGAGAAGGGACCCTATCTCAGTCCAGGTGGCTCTCTTGCAGGAAACCTCCAAGTGCCTGGCCCTCGGGGAGGATTTGGTTATTAGGCAATCCCTCAGCTGAATCCCTTCCCTTTGCCTTCTGTTCCCCTCCCTCATCCCACCAAATGGACTTCATCAGCTCCCCTCAGGGGCCCTGGAAATGTGAAGAGCCAGGTGGGGGTAGAGAGGAGCGGAGCGTCTAGAAAGAGACAAAGGGGCTAAGTCAAAACCAGCCACTAAGACCAGAGGAGGCCGGTGAGATAGAGAAAGTGGGACAAGGACACCGGGAGAGACTGGTGGGGCCAGAGTCGGGAGTGACTGGTCCAGCCCCACCCAGAGGAGTTCGGCCTACCCGGTCGGTCTGGGCTGCCCCCTGGCGGGAGGTTGTGATCTAAAGAAAGGATACTGGGTGGGAGGGACGCAGAGGCCAGATGTAGGGACAGAAACGTTAAGAGTGACACAGAAAGCCGAAAGACAGAAAACAGAAAATGACAGGGATGCAAAAAGAGATGAAGAGAAACAGACAGACGCACACAGTCAAAGGAATGCTACGAGACATGGGGACCAAGTGACACAGGCACACGGATAGACAAAGAAATACCAGAAGCAGAGCGACAGAGAAACACGGGGACGCAGAGGGAAGCTCAAAGATGGTGAGGGAGAGAGAGGGGGGGAAAATCTAGAGAATCCAGTGCAAAGATCAAAAGGAGACCAAGTCTATTGAGAAGTGACCTCGACCCAAAACAGCAGCAGGACTAGAGGAAGGGCTGGGGAAAGGGGCGTGGCCTTGTCAAGGGGCGGTGCCTCAGGAAGGGAAACCCTATGAGAACCCACATACTCAGGCTAACCAGAGGGCAGTGGGGCGTGGTCTGGGCGAGGAGGCATGGCTTCTGCTGGGGGGAGCCGACCGGAAGTCTAGAAGGGGTGCGTGACCGCATCTAAGTAGGATGATCAGTAGGGGGCGCAGTGGGCCTTCCCGGAGTTTCTGGGGGCGTGGCTCGTTGACAGTGGGCGTGACCACATTGCTAAAGGGGCGGTGCTTAATCCCAGGAGAGGGTGGAGATAGAATCGTGAGTCCGGACAGGTGTGGGACTCGGGAGGGGTGGGGTCATAGCTCCGGGAGAGGGCGGGGCCTGAATCCCAGGGTTGGCTTGAAGAGGGGGCGGGGCCTGTGACGTCACGAGTCCGGCCCGCTGGAGCTAAGCGAGGGGCCGGGGGGCGCGGATCCTGAGAGCCAGGCGGGGAAAGCTCGGCCAAAAGAACTGATCCGAGGAACCGTGAGCGGCGGGAGCCGGCCTGGAGCCGGACACTTCAGGCCCCTGACCGCCCTCACAGCCGATCGGTGAACGCAGAGTGGTCCCTAGGCACCCCTTGCCCGGGCCCAGTCCCTCCCCGGGCCCCCCATGGCCCGGGCCGCAGTCCTCCCGCCGTCCAGATTGTCACCGACGCTACCGTTGTTGCCGCTGCTTCTGCTCCTGCTCCAGGAAACAGGTGAAAACGCGCGGATGCCTTCCTCTGTCCTTAGAGTGGAGGGAGCCGGGACATCGTTCCCCACCTCCCAGCTCTCCGAGGCCCCTTCCCTCGTGCCACCCTCCAGGCTCTCCCTATTAACCCAGAGATCCCCTCAACACACCCGGTCGATCTCCGACTCGCCTAACCTCCCTCTCTACACGCCCTCTTAATCACAAGTGCCCAGTCTAACCCGGGTTTCTGTGTCCCTCTCCACCTCCCCCGGGGTGGAAGGGGTTAAATCCTTTCCATCCTGCGCCGATCAGTTATCCAGAATCTGGATTTCCGTCTCTGCTACCCCCCTCAGGAATGTGAAGAATGTTCCCCCCACTCACACTAGCTGGAGGGTCGTGATGATGAGGGACGACACCCGCCTCCCCCCCTTTTTTTCCTTTTGGCTGGGTTGGGCGTCTGAGGCCCGGAGAGAATTGGGCGCGAGGGGACTCTCGGTCGAGGTTCCCTAGACCAAGGGTAGGGAGCTCGGGTCTTTGGGGGCCCCAGCAAGCCAATGATGAGAGTTGGGGGCAATCTGAGTGGGAAGGGCGTGAGTCCTGAGTGCAAACCTCAGGCCTCAGGGAGTTTATAGGCGCTGACCACCGTTTCCGGAAAAATTAAGAGCTGAGGGGTTCTGCCTCCAGGATTTCAAAAGGAGATTCTAACCGGGATCTAGGTAGAATTGGGGGAAAGGGAGGTTCAAACTTGTGGGTCTTGGGTTTAACTGTGGCCAAAGAGCTCGTTCGTTGGGGGGTCCAGGGATAGTTGGAGGCCAGAGGCACACTATGTTGGCAGCTTCGGATTTAACTATAGGTAATGGAATTTAATGACCAGGGGACTCTGACCTTTAACCCCAGATATAAACAAAGGCTAAAAGGCTCTGCCTGGAATTGGGAACTCCGTCGGCCGTGTCCCGGTACAATCGGAGGCCGGGAGGTTTGCAGTTCTTCTCCCTTTCCTCCTTTCCCTGGGAGCGCTGAGTGGCGACGTCCCTGGGGAAGTTTTCCGGTATCGCTTTCACCTAGTTTGGGAGGGGCGGGGCGGGGCTGGAGCGCTCCAGAGTCCCTACTCCCGGTTTCGGGACCTTATCTTTCCTCTGGTCACGCCTTTGTCCTCGAAGCACTTAGAGAGGTAAATGGGAGGAGTCTTCTCTCTAAAGCACGCGCCCCTTTCCCCCCCCACACACACTCCTGGTGGAGAAAGGCCCCCGGGGAGGCTGGGGGTGGGGTGGGAGAACAGGTGTGCTGACCTCACCCCGCCCCTAGCAGGTGACCCGGCTGTTTCTTCCTACAGCAAACTATGGGACTGGGGGGCGAGGAGTTTCCGGAGCCTTTCCTCAGAAAAGGGGGGCGGGGATCAGAGGGATCTTGGGGAGAATGCCTATCACTTCTTTGGCCTCCTTTTCCATTCCAATACGTCCTTCGAGGTCATAGGTCTTGACCTCTAAGCTCCCTGCCTCTGTCTCAGCGACAGATGGGATCAGAACCTGCCACTCTGGGTGAATTCTCAAAACCCACCGGAACCCCCAAGCCAAGTGTTGATTTGAGTGTGAGCCTACAGAAGAGTCCTCAGAACCCCAAAGCAGACCTCGGTCCTCTTCTCAGCATGCAAAGGTGGAAACAGAACAAACACACTCTTTCCCAAGGTCCACTCTGTCCCTGGGAGGCCTTTGAAAGCCAGCAATCCAGTGGCCTTGCTGGACAGGTTCCCTAAAGTGCTTCCTGTTCCCTTAGACTGTCCCTTCTCTGCAAGACCTGGGGGGATTCCCAGCTGCTGGGCATACCTGGAGAAAGCTGCAGCCCTTCCTAACCACCTGCTCCTACCTCCACTTCCTCATTCTCTCTCTCCCTGGCGCTCTCTCTCTCTCTCTCTCTCTCTCTCCCTCTAATTTGTCTTCTCTCCCTCTTCCGTTCACAACTCCTTTTCATTTCTCCCTTCTCCCCTTCTTCCTTCCCATCTTCATCTCTACTCTGTTTCTTATCTCCCCTCGCCTTTCCCTCCATCTCTGGCTCCTGCCCCTGGCTCCTCAGCCTCCCCTCCCACACACACACAGGCCTCCTGGGGGAATGGGACTTTCACCGCCTGGACCTCCTGCCTGAGCCTGCTCCTCTCTCCCCACTCTTTCCCCATCTTTCTCTGCTCATCCTTGTCTGCCAGGCAGCCCCACACAGTGGTGCCGGGGGGGGGGGGACTGCAGGCCTGGCTGTCTCTTCTCGTTAGAGAAGGGGCACTGAGCAGAAGAGAAATGGGGGGACAGGGACAGGAGCCAAGAGAGGGAGGACAGAGAATCAGATCTAAGAATGGAGTCACGCACAAAGAATGAAGATCTGCAAGGGAGGGCAGAGAGGGGCAGGGGTGTAGGCAGGGAGAGCCGAAGGGCAGAGAGGTTTGGTGACCCCAGCCATGAGACTGTGGAGATCCTGTGACCTGGAGAGGTCATAGCACAGGCCAGTCTCAAGGACAGCCAGTGTAGAGGGGCCACAGGGAGTTATAGACACAGGAGGGACAGGGAGTCTTGCACAAGGGCCAGCTCCCCTGCCCCCGCCTGAGATGCTGTTACATTTTTAATGTCCCAGCAATACTGAGAAACGGAGCAGGAGGGGGAGGAGGAGAGAGACCCAGAGGGATGGCCTAGGCAATGAGAAAGTGTGTCAGGAGATGTGGATTGGTGTGGGTGCTGGACACGCAGGGACACGGAGATCCCAGGGTCACCGAAACAGAAAGGCAGGAGCGGTGACCACACACCTGTAACTCCAGCACGAAGAAGGCTGAGGCAAGAGAATTGCAGGGAGTTCAAGGCCAGGCTAAGCTACATCAAAAGACCCTGTTTTCAAGAAGAGTGGTGGAGGCAGGCCTATGTGTAATTTTAGTGCCGGTGTGGGGGAGGCTGAGGCAGCAGAATCTTGAGCCCCAGGGCCAGCCTTGGCTATAGAGCTGAGGAAGGAAAAGAAAGAGATAGGCTGGGCTGGGGCTCACCTAGCTTGCATGGAGCCCTGGGTTCCATCCTCAAGTAAAGCAGGCATGGTGGCCCAAGACTGTAATCCAAACATGAGTTCAAGATTACATGGTTCCATAGTGAGATTGAGACCAGCCACAGTTACCTGAGACCTTCTCTCAGAAAAGAGGGGAGCGCAGACAAGCTGGGAATGCGGTCCAGGCCATAGGACTTGCCTGACGTGCGTGAAGCCTAGGGTTCGATCCCCTCGCACCAAATGAATCTCCAGTGGGAGTGTACACCTGTAATCCCGAAAATGGAAGGTAGAGACCAGAATGTCAGAAGTTCAAGGTCATCTTGGCTATATAATTAAATTCAGACCAGCCTGTACTGAACAGAGACCCTGCGTCAAAAACAAAATTGTCATTTTGTGGTGGCACACGCCTTTAATCCCAGGACTTGGGAGGCAGAGGCAGGTGGATCTTTATGCCCTGGCTACGTATTAAAACTACATATGATAGATAGATAGATAGATAGATAGATAGATAGATAGATAGATAGATAGATAGATAGAGGCAGGAGTCTGGCACTTTAGGAGGGAGAAGCCAAGGGATGCCGAGAGGAGGAACTGGACACAGGCAGAGACCGGAGCCTCCTGGGACTGGGATGCACACTAAGCACTAAGGTGGCCCCTCTTGGCAGGATATGGGAGTGGTCTGCCCCAGGGCGCAGCCAGAAAGCGCTTTGGAGGCCTTTACCCTGATGAGTCTGCACTTCCACAGGGGAAGTCCTCTGGAAGCTGAACTCTGTAGCAAAGGAAGACTGTTCACGCAAGGGGCCAGAAGGGCCTTGTGTAACCCCCAAGTGTTAAAGCTGAGCTGAGGCCCATGTAGAAATCCAGACAGCCCAGGCCATGTATCCTGGCAGCAGTGGTTGCATCCTCACCCCTCAGACAGGCTCCGGATGTCCGCTGTGGGGGTGGGAACCATGATTAATGTAATTAATTAATTAACCAGGTGGCTGAGGCAGCAGCTGATGCCAGTGCTCCAAGCACACTGGCCATGAAGGGTTTGCTCCAGGCTTGCCCCACCTTGCCATGGTTGGGGGTAAGACACACCAGGTTTTATAGGTGTGCAAGGGGCCAGCGGAGACTTGAGGAGTTCAGACTCAAACCTTCTTCCCCAAGATCCAGGGTTCTAGATCCCCCAACCTCTCTCTTTCTGACCTGAAGTATAGGACCCAGCCCTCCTCCCTCAGGCTAGGAGACCCCAGCTCCAACCCTCCCCTGTGTCTTTGCTCGCACTAGGCTTTCCTTATGCCAGAGGCAGCCTCCACTCTGGCCTGCAGGAAACCAGTCCTCAGGGAGAGGAAGTGTGTTTGAGGACCCAGCTGACATCACTATGGATCTGTCACCAATCAGCCTTGCTGAGGAGAGCAAGTGTTCCCACGGCCATTTTCTGGCCACTGTCTCTGGGGCATGGTGTTGGCTGTGTCCCTGCAAGGTCACACCACAGCCACCTGCCCTGCTGCCTGTAGATGTGTTTCTCTTTCTCCTTTTTTTAAATCTTGTTGTTGCTGTTCGTTTTTTGTGGTTCTTTTTTGTTTGTTTGGTTTTTTTTGCTTGTTTGTTTTTCAAGATAGGGTTTCTTTGTGTAGCTCTGTCTGCCCTGGAACTCGCTCTGTAGACCAGGCTGGCCCTAAACCATGAACTAAACAGTGGTCCACCTGCCTCTGCCTCCTGAGTGCTGGGATTAAAGGTGTGTGCCATCACCTCCCAGCCAGATGTGTTTTTAGCACCGGGCCACACATCTTCCCGACTTCATGACTTTATCTCCCCTGTCTCCTCACCTGACACACAGAATCCCCTCATCCCCAAGTCTTCAAATTCCAGGTCCCCAACAGTCTCTCTTCCTTCCCAAACCCAGTCTCACGCTTCCATTCCTGCTTGGGAGAAAAATCTTCCTTCTAGATCCTTCTCCATCAGCACAGGCCCTACCCTGACCAGAGCCTTTTCTTAATTATCACTGATCTTTCTAAACTTTGTCCTGTTCCTTGCCCATGTTTACATTCCCTGGGGCTCCCCACTAAAAGCCCACACACTTTTTAATTCAGTCCTGGCCTGTGGAACCTAGCATAGTTTGCTGTTTGTAAGACGGGTGTCCACTGCGTAGGCTTTTCTTATATCAGCCTCTCCAGAGCTGGGCTTACATGTGTGTACCTCCATGCCCATCATTCACTCATCCAACACCTTTGGGATACCAGCACTGATCTAGGCTCTGGGATGTGGTTTGAATGAAACAAAGACCTCTTCCCCTTGGGGCTCTGCTGGGGTCAGTGAGCAGTTTGAGAATCCTTGAGCAGCCTGGGCAGTGGTGACACATACCTTTAATCCCAGCACTTGGGAGCAGAGGCAGGCAGATCTCTGAGTTCAAGGCCAGCCTGGTCTATGAGAGTGAGTTCCAGGACAGCTAGGGCTACACAGAGAAACCTTATCTCGAAAAGCCAAAAAAAAAAAAAAAAATCCAAAAAGAAAAATCCTTGTTATCAGTATGGTGATGGGGCTTCTCTCACTGAGCAGGATGAGGAGGAAGCCTTGTGGACCTGTTGGGAAAGGAAAACTGCCAAGGCAAAGGCCCTGAAGTAGGCCTTGCCTGGGCCTAAGGACCAGGGAGGAGCGATTGAGAGAGGAGTCCCGAGATGGGGTGGGTGTGAGCATGCAGGGTTTGCAGCAAGAAGGGAGCTACTAACAGCTCCAAGCGGAGAAGAGGGAATACCAGCTACCGTAGTTTCTCTCTGGCTGTGCATGGAGACATAGCCTGCAAGGTAGATACCTAGGAAGTAACCCAAACAAGAAATGCTGCTGAGGTGAGCTAGAGTGGGGACCCTGAGACATCACACATCTATGTCTGTCTGAAGATAAATTTTAAAGATGGTTCCTACAGAGATGGACTTCCTGATGGCTTTTCCTCAGGGAGCTGGGAGAGACTGAACCAGCTTCTATCCTGAACCTTTTACTAAGGTTTCGGGTGGGCCTTTAAAATGTGCTACTCAGCCGAGCAGTGGTGGCACATGTTAATCCCAGCGCTCGGGAGGCAGAGGCAGGCAGATCTCTGTGAGTTTGAGGCCAGCCTGGTCTACAGAGCAAGTTCCAGGACAGGCACCAAGGTACACAGAGAAATCCTGTTTCAAAAAACAACAAAACAAAACAAAAGGGGGCAGGGCTGGCTCAAGCAGGTAACCCCAAGGTCTTGAGTTCCTTGCCAGTTGGGACCATATAGCCAGACGCTCATCTCAAAAACAAACAAAACAGGGGCCAACAAGTTGGTCCAGCAGGTGAAGGTACCAAGCCTCCTGAGTTCTGTCAGCTAGACCCACAAGTAGACAGGGAGAGTCAATCCCTTGTGTGATGGCACACCCAGCCCTGCCCACAAATAAATGTAATAATTAAAAAAAAAAACTACTGTCCATCCTACAGGGGCCTGAACATCCCATTCTTTGTTTGAGTTTTTCGGTTTTGGGGAGGTTTTTGTTGTTGTTGTTGTTGTTTATTTGTTTTCTGAGACAGAGTTTCTCTGTGTAGCCCTGGCTGTCCTGGAATTCACTCTGTAGACCAGGCTGGCCTCAAACTCACAGAGATCCACCTGCCTCTGCTTCCCGAGTGCTGGGACTAAAGGTGTGCACCACCACCACGGGGCCTGTTCTTTTATATATATTTAGATGCTTAGTCTGGAGGTCTTGAGGCAGTAAAATTTTTGCTATTTATATGTTTTTCATTTATTATTGATTTGAGACAGGGCCTCCCTGTGTAAAACAGGTTAACCTGGAACTGGCTGGCTTCAAATTCATGATCCTCATGCCTCTGCCTCCTTGGTGCTGGAATTACAACTGAATGCCACTAAGATTGGTCTACCAACTTTTAGCATTTGTTTGGGGGGAGGGAGGGAACCACACCACATGTGTGGCGGTCAGAAGACAACTTTCAGGAGTATATATTCTCTTCATCCACTTTGTGGGTCTTGGGGATCGAACTCGGGTCATCAGTCTTGTTAGCCGTCACTTTTACCCACTGAACCATCTCACCAGCACCCTCGTGACACCTTTTAAAGCCCATTTTGCTGTCTTTAATGTGCTTCCTGTCTAGCTACACGAACCTCTAATTCACATTTGCAAGGATGTGTAATCCCAGTGCTCAGGAGGGTGAGGCTGGAGGATGGATGTGAATTCAAAGAAAACTGGAGCTAAACAATGAGGCCCTGTCTAAATACACAAAGTAAGACCTCTGCCTAGGCTGAAGCAAAATGCAAACCCTGACAGATGTGACTTGTAGGGACAGGCACTGACCTTGTGACCTGGCCTGCAGAGAGTGTCAGATCTTTTACTGGAATTGTCCCAGGGGATCATGCAGGGTGGTTAAATGTCTCCATTTTACACATGGAAGAACTTGGGCTTGAAAAGGTCATCCAGCCCGGAAGCAGCAATCAGCAGGAAGCTCACATCTATCTGTGTTGCAATTCTTTTAAAAAGTACTTCTGCCCTCTGTGATAGGGCTGGAACCCAGGGCTTTCCATATGCCATGTAGGTGCTCTACCACTGAGCCACGCCCCTCAGCCCCTCACTGGGGGATTCTAGGCAGGGACTCTACCACTGAGCCACGCCCCAGCCCTCACTGGGGGATTCTAGGCAGGGGCTCTACCACTGAGCCACACCCCAGCTCCTCACTGGGGGATTCTAGGCAGGGGCTTTAACTGCTGAGCTGTCCTCCCCAAAGCCTGCATTGATCTGCTCTGCCCCAGAGGATGAAGTCCTTTTGGGCAATGCCATCTTGGTTTGCGTGGTGAAGCGTATCTGGAGAGGGTGTGACTCTCCAAGCCATCATTGGTTGTCACTTATCCATCTTCCCTGGCACTGTCTGTCCAGAGTTCCTCATCAGGGCCACTTGGCTTCTTCTTTTTAAAGAATTTTAAGTATTTTGGTGTAGTGCCTACATGTGTCTGTGCACCATATGTGCAGCATCCAAGGAAAAGCTGGAGCTGTGGATGGTTGTGAGCCCCCACACTGACACTGGGAACTGAGTCCAGGTCCTCTGCAAGAGCAACAGGTGCTCTTAACCTCTGAGCCGTCTCTTTGGTCCCTGACTTTTTATATGTATATATATTGAGTTGTTTAGCTACGTCTCCCTAGCTGTCCTGGAACTCACTACAGGCCCAGGCTGGCCTTGAACTCACAGAACTCTGAACTCATCTGCCTCCACCTCTGCTGGACTTAAACGCTTTTGCCACCACACCTTGGTTTCCCGGGATTCTTGTGTGTGAGGAGGCCAGAGATATCCACTCACCACTGTACAGGAGCACAGCTCTGCCCATCCCTCTCCAGGTGGCTGTGAGTAGCTCATGGGGACAAGTCATGTGCCCTGTCATGAGTCCCTCACCTCGGGCTCACCAGCAATGACCACTTGTAATTATTGGCCTCTTGGTTTGTTTACCAAATTCAAACTTCCTGTGGACCCACGCTAAAGTGCCCTCCGAGCATTCCTTAGTCCTCGTAACACCCTGGAGGGTGCGGCACTGTCTATCATTATGTCCTCATTATACAGCTGGGAAACTGAGGCATGGAGATGTTAAGAGCCTGGGTTTAACCCACACATTATTGTGGCCTGGGTCATCGTGGAGTACTTCCTCCCAAAGCTGAGATATGGCCTTTCTTGTTTCTGTACTTATTCAAAGTGGGGGGGACAGGTGCTGGCGGGAAGGCTCAACAGTTAGTGCAAAGGACTTGCTCGGTTTCCAGTAAAGGACCTGTCACTCTGATTCCAAGGGATCCGATGCCCTCTTCAGGCCTCCATAGGTACCTGCACACACGTCACACATAAACACAGACACAGACACATAAAATTAAAAAATAATCTTTTTAATGTGAGCAGTTGGGAGCTGGGGAGATAGACGGCTTAGTGTTAAGAGCACTGGCTGCTCTTCCAGAGGACCTGAGTTCAAGTCTAAACACCCACATGGCAGCTCACAGTTGTCTGTAACTCTAGTTCCAGGGGACCCGATGCCCTCTTCTGGATTTCACAGGCACCAGGAACACATACGTGTGCATAGACATACGTGTAGGCAAAACACATGGCACAGAGGCAGGAGGATCTCTGTGTGTTCCAGGCCAGCCTGGTCTACAGAGCAAGTCCTAGGATGATCAGTTCTATGTAGAAATAGTCTGTCTCAAAAAGAGCAAAAGTAAATAAATAAAAATAAAGTAGGAAAATAAGAAAAGGTACTGGTAAGACCCCATCCCCTCGAGGACATATTGGGAGTTAATGGTTGCTAAAGGAAGGGGAGTCATTTTCTTGAGTGGCCTGGCCCCAGGCTTGTTGCCCATGTCCCAGTAGATAAGCCCACAGCCATGCTCATGGCACAGCACCCAAAATCAGATTTTTTTTTTAAGATTTATTTATTATGTATACAGTATTCTCGGTATTCTGTCTGCATGTATGTCTGCACGCCAGAAGAGGGCACCAGATCTCATTATAGATGGCTGTGAGCCACCATGTGGTTGCTGGGAATTGAACTCAGGACCTTTGGAAGAGCAGTCAGTGCTCTTAACCTCTGAGCCATCTCTCTAGCCCCCCAAAATTAGATTTGATGGATCACAAAACACATGAAAGTCAGGGAGACTCGTTGGCAAGAAAGGGGTTCAGCAGGAGCCACGGGAGAAGTAATGGGGGTGACAGTCAGGAAGAAAGGTCTGTAGCTCCTGGGGTAAAACGCTCACCCAGCATGTGTGAGGCCCCACATTCACTCTCCAGTGCTGTAAGGCAGAGGACAGAGCTGGGGAGACAGACCGATGCACAGAATACTTTCTATGTTGGTATGAGGACCACATGTCAAAAGCTGGTGTGGGAGGTCCTTCTGTCTATGTGTTGCTTTTATTGGTTAATGAATAAAGAAACTGGCTTGGCCTATAGCATGGGAGGAGGAAGACGGAGTTAGAGAGAAGCTATGGAGCCACCACCAGGGACATACGCTGGTTTACATGGTAAACCACAGCAATGTGACGATATACAGATTAATAGAAATGGGTTAAATTAATATGTAAGAGTTGGCCAATAAGAAGCTAGAGCTAATGGGCCAAACAGAGATTTAATTAATATAGTTTCTGTGTGGTTATTTTGGTTCTAGGCAGCTGGGATGAACAAATAGCCTCCTTGCTACAAAAAGCTAGATGCAACATCGAACATCTGGAATCCCAGCAACTGGAAAGGCTGAGACAGGGCGATCTCAGGGATTTGTTAGCCAATTTAGCTGAACCGGTGAGCTCCAGGCCAGTCAGAGACCCTGCATCAAATAAGATGGGGAGCTGGAGAGATGGCTCAGTTGTTAAGAGCACTGCCTGCTCTCCTTCCTGAGGATCCAGGTTCTGATTGCCAGCACCCCCTCTATGGCTCAGAACCACCTGCAACTCCAGCTTCATGGGCTCTGACTCCCCCTTCTGGCCTCCAGTGGCACTGCATGCACATGGTACACAGACATGCATACAGGCAAAATACCCATCACGTAAACTGAAAAATAAATCTAAAAAATAAAATTAAAAAGACACAGAGGGAGTCAGGTGTGGTGGTGCATGATTTTAATCTTAGCACTGGGAGGCGGAGGCAGGCAAATCTCTGAGTTCAAGGCAGCATTGGGCCACATAGTGAGTTAGGCCAGCCTGAGCTACATACTGAGACCCTGTCTAAATTAAGGCAATTTGAGTAGGAAGTTCATCTCTGCCTTGGCACAGCCTGTCCTGGAGACCACTGGCTTATTCCCTTCCCCACATGACTGACTTCTTTCCTCTCTCCCTAGGAGCCCAAGATGTGCGTGTACGAGTGCTCCCAGAGGTCCGAGGCCGCCTGGGAGGCACTGTGGAGTTACCGTGTCACCTGCTCCCACCCACGACCGAGCGTGTCTCTCAGGTGACCTGGCAGCGCCTGGATGCCGCAGTTGTGGCCGCCTTCCACCCATCCTTCGGCGTGGACTTCCCCAACCCTCAGTTCAAGAAGGAGCGTCTGTCCTTTGTCAGAGCAAACGAGGACACAAACGCAGACCTGCGGGATGCCACGCTAGCCTTCCAGGGACTGAGGGTGGAGGATGAGGGCAATTATACCTGCGAGTTTGCCACCTTTCCCAATGGCACCCGCAGGGGGGTGACTTGGCTCAGAGTCATAGGTAAGTGGGGAGACAGTGTGAGAGCCCCTTCCCTGCCTATTTCTCCCTGTCTCAGCTTTCAGGTTGACCGCCCTTAATGTGTTATCAAATGGCTTGTTTTTGTTGAGGTTTGTTTGTTTGTGTTTTCGTTTCATTGAGAATGGAAGCTCATGTAGTTAATACTGGCCTCAAACTTTTTTTTATTTTTTAAAAATTAGGTGCGTGCGTGTGGGTATGTGTGTCCATCCTGCAGTATTTGGAGGCCAAAGACAACTTTTGGGAGCCAGTTCTCTCCTCATACCTTGGTAGCCCTGGATATCAAACTCGGGTTGTCAAGCGCCAGGCTTGGCGGCTGTTGCCTTTACCTGCTGAGCCACTTTTGCCAACTCCAGCCTCAAACGTCTGTGTGACTGGGGATGAGCTGGATATTTTGATCCTGTCTCCGCCTCGACCTCAGAGTGCTGGGATTAAGGGTTTGAGCCATCCCATCTAGTTCATTTGGTGCTGGGGACAGAACCAATACTTTGTGTGTACTAGGCAAGCACTCTCCCAACTGAGTTACAGCCTTAGCTCCAGTTTCCCTCCCTTCCTCCCTCCTTCCCTCCCTCCCTTCCTTCCTTCCTCTCTCTTAAGAAATGTAGCCCAGGCTTGCTTGAACTCTAAGCCTCCTGCCTCCGTCTCCCGAGTGCTAGGATCACTGGAACACACCAAGGCTCCTACCCTTGACAAACACTTATTTGTCTCCTACTGAGTGGTACTTGCTTATTCTGTCCACCAAGGATATGGCAGGCTACAGCATGTTTTCCTCTTGAGCTCAATATGTAGTCCAGGCTGACCTCAAATTCAAAGCAACCCAGTTGCCTTAGGGCTGGGACTATAGGTATGTGGGCCATTGCACTCTGCTCTGGCTTTGTCCTGAGAACAAGAGCCATGGAGGTTCTGAGCCAGCACGTAGCTGTGGCTTGGTGAAGGGTCCTTGTGGATGTCCCAGAGAGCTCAGGACAACTTGTTTGAATCAAAAAATGTGACTGGGTGGGGGGATTGGAGAGGCAGGAAGCAGGGAGTGAGCCTTAGGTCGCTTTGGCTTGACGTAGGATGAGGCAGTGTGGGAAATGGAGGAGACAAAACAGGAAATTTTGTTCCTGGGGTGGGGGAAAAGGAGGACCAGAACGGACACCCATGGGGCTGAAAAGGTGGCTCAGTGGGAAAGACTACTGGCTCCTATTTCATAAGCCCCGGGCTTGGCTCCCAACACCCACATGGCCGCTCACAGTCATCTGTAACTCCTCTTCCTGGGAATCCATCTCCTTCTTCTCTCCTCTGTGGATGCTGCAGGCACAACACCCATACACAAAAAATAAAAAATAAAGGACTCACAGCCTGCTGGCCTCAAAAACAGATACTGACAAAGCCACTTGGCAGGGTGGCAGAGATTTCTCCTTAGAGTTGGAAAATCCCCCGCAGGCCACACCATCCTGCCCACCAGACACCACACTGCCCCAGGTTATTACTCCATTCTGGCTCCAGAGAGTTGGAAACCTCCCTACACATTGTGGAACAGAAGGTTCCCTTTCCAAGGGACACCAAAAGAGCTGCTTCCATAGCTCCAAGCACAGCTCTTGCCAGTTCTGGGGGAGCAGGCCTGTCATTCCATAAACTCGGGGCTGACGGTAGCCTGGGCAACTTTAGACCCATTCTCAAAATTAATTTATTATTATTTTTTTGATACAAGATTTCACTGTAAGTTTGAAGCCAGCCTGCCTGGTCTACAAAGTGAGTTCAGGGCTACACAGAGTAACTCTTGTCTCAAAAAAAAAAAAAAAAAACAAAAAGTTTTTGCTAGGGATGAAGCTCTATCATAGACTATTTGCCTAGATCCCCCAGTGAGGGGCTGGGGGGCGTGGCTCAGTGGTAGAGCCTCTGCCTAGAATCCCCCAGTGAGGGGCTGGGGTGTGGCTCAGTGGTAGAGCCCCTGCCTAGAATCCCCCAGTGAGGGGCTGGGGTGTGGCTCAGTGGTAGAGCCCCTGCCTAGAATCCCCCAGTGAGGGGCTGGGGGCGTGGCTCTGTAACAGCACCTGTCTGGCATGCAAAAGAAAGAAGCAGGGCTGGAAGTGGGCTTACCTAATAGAGTGCTTTCCTATGATGCATAAAACACCTTGGGTTCAATCCCCAGCACCACATGGAACAAGGGCTGATGGCAAGGCCTGCATTCCCAACAAGTGGAAGATAGAGTAAGGATAATCAGAAGTTGAAGGTCATCTTCAGATATATGAAAGGACTTGAGGCCACCTGGGGTTTATGAGATCCTATCTTAAAGAAAGAAAGAAAAAGCAGCGCGCGCACACTCCGCAAAGTCCTTCTCCCACACCTCTGTAAAGCCCTCTGCTCTTGTGCAATAGTTTGAACAAGACTATAGCCAAGAAACACTTCAAGCCAGGTGTGGAGGCACGTGCTTATTCTCCAAGGCTAAAGCAGGATCATGGGATTGAGGCTAGCCTGGACTACATAGCCAGACCCTCCTACACAGAAAAAATAAATAAATAAATAAATAAATAAATAAATAAATGAATGAATGAATGAATGAATGAATGAAAGGGAAACTGGGGTTGTTGGGTAGCGAGTGCTTGCCTGGCATGCAGAAGATCCTCAACTGTGTCCCTGGGTTGTGCTGCACGGTGAGACTGAAATGAGAGACAGGCAAGGGAAGGGAGAAGGGGGGAAGCGGGAAGCAGTGGGGGCGGGGATCGGCTCAGGGACAAGCCTTGGCTGTCATTCACAAGGTCCTAGGTTCCATCAATAATACTGAAAGAGGGAAGGAGGGGTGGAGGGCAGGCAAACTTCAGAACATCAGTCAGGCCACAGGCATTGTGGGAAGAGCAACATCTGTCTCTGTGGAAAGGCTGGTGACTCAGCCACAGAGGCCAGAAAAGTCCAGTTGAGGAAGTTAGCCTCCATCTGGAGGTGAGACCTGTGGGGTATAGAATTCCCAACAGAGAGCCATGCACCATGGCCAGGCTCCACAGTCAAAATAAACTTCCCAGTGGAAGGATCTGGAAAACCCCTGTGGCCACCGATGGCCCGGAGGGCCTGATGAAATAATGCCCTTTGGTGGTCAGGGGGACACGGTGAGGACAGAGAGAGGAGGGACCAATAGCTCAGGCGATACCTGCTCAGATGGCCAGGTCTACTTGGACACAGGAGACCCACGAGTCCTGACTCCAGGCACAGTACTGGTTAAGAGAAATATGGGGAGTGTGCCCTGCTATCTCCCTTGGAGGTTTTCCTGGAAGATAAGGTGAAAAGGCAAACGTGATGCGCAACGGGGATCCCTGTTGTTTTCCTCCCAGTTTGGAAGCGTGGTACCGCGGTGATCACAGGAAAGGAAACAGAATACTGTTTCCCTTCTCGTCCTGGGGGACGGAACCCAGGCCTCAGCATCCTAGATGAGGGCTCTGCCACTGAGCCCCCCACAGACCTGACTGAGATTAGAGATTAGGCAGGAATTTTGCCACGGAGCCGGAGCTGTGCCTCAGACTCTAGACCTCTAGACTTTCTTCTTTCTTTCTCTCCCCTCCCCCGCCTTCTTTTTTTTTTTTTTTTTTTTTTTTGGTTCTTTTTTGAGACAGGGTTTCTCTGTATAGCCCTAGCTGGTCTAGTCTCAAACTCAGAGATCTGCCTGTCTCTGCCTCCCAAGTGCTGGGATCAAAGGCATTTGGCTTAAGCTGGACTTTAAAACTATTTGACTCAGCTAAAGAATTTTCATTTTCTTCCAGGCTATTGCCCTCTGTCTCCGCTTTTGATTTGTTTTTTATCATTGTTAGTGCCCTTGTTGTTGTTGTTTTGTTTGGTTTTTTTTTTTTTTTGAGAGAAAATCTATTGTAGCCCAGGCTGACCTTGCACTTCTGACCCTCCTGCCTCTGATTCCCCAGAGCTGACATGCACCACTCACCATGTCCCACTTATTGTTTTTTATTATTGCTTCAAAGTCTAACTATGTAGCTTAAGCCCAGCCTCAGACTCACCATCCTCCTGCCTCAGCCTTCCCAGTGATGGGATCACAAGTTTACCCTACCAGCCTTGGCCTGTATATCTTTCTGATGGGGCAGTATGGATATTGTAAAATGTCTTACACAGGCCTGATTTGGTGGTGCACACCTTTAATCTCAGCACTCAAGGAAGGTGGATCTCTGGAAGTTCAAGGTCAGCCAAGACCATGAGGGGAGTCCCAGTCTCAAAAGAAAAATAAAAAAATATATATATATATATATCAACAGAGACTAGAATTATATATCTATATATATAATTCATATAAATTATATGTAAATATACATACATATCTTACACTAAACTAGAATAACGTGTGCCAGACAGAGTCTAAGCACTGGGTATGTTCTTTGATCCAAACATCAGTCCCATGGAGTGGGGACTTAGGTTACTCTGACCTAACGAAAATGGTAAAAATGGTTTGCCCAAAGCTGTGCACATGCTACGTGGATGAGCTAGGCTCTGAAGCCGCGCAGCAGAACCTGATGTGTGGACCCATGCTCCATGGTCACTGCCTGATCTTCTGAATGACTGCAAGTCGTGGGTCACATACATTCTTTGCTCCTTTCCCTAGCCCAGCCTGAGAATCATGCTGAAGCCCAGGAGGTCACAATTGGCTCCGAGTCTGTGCCTGTTGCCCGCTGTATCTCCATGGGGGGCCGCCCACCTGCCCGGATCACCTGGATCTCATCTCTGGGTGGAGAGGCCAGAGACATTCAGGAGCCCGGTCCACAGGCAGGCACCGTCACAGTCACCAGCCGATACTCCTTGGTGCCGGTGGGCCAAGCGGATGGCGTCAAGGTCACTTGCAGAGTAGAACACGAGAGCTTCGAGGAGCCACTCCAGCTGCCAGTGACGCTCTCCGTGCGCTGTGAGTGTGCTGGGAGGTGGCTTTCCCTCGCCAGAGCTGTCGGTGCTGGCTCTGAGTACACACTTTACCCCAGTCAAATCTCACCTACTGTCTGCACTAGTTTTGGAGGGCCTCATGCATGTGCAGCCTCTAGCGTCTACACTGGGATTCTTTGTAAAATCCAGACTGGCCTGCGCCACTACCTGCCTCCTGATCTCCCACCATCACACCAGGCCTACACTGGCTTCTACGGGCTCCTGCCTTGCATGCTTGCCTGCCTGCCCTGGAATCAAAGATAAGCTGAGAAGGCATTGAGAGCCTGTAGGTTCACTTTCTCCCCAATCGCTGAGGTGTGAGATCAAACAAGAAAATAGAAGAATGTGTCACATAAACACCTTCCAGACCGGGTTTGCCTGTAAACAGTCCCCCCACCCTGCCCCCGTTGTCTTTTCGTCCCCTGACAGTCTTCATCAACTGTCCTGGACCACGGTCCCCGCTGCCCACCACAGCACTATTGGCACGCTTTGTTCATTGATTCATTTTTGGAGACAGTTTCACACCTAACCTGGTTTAGCCTCAGACTCTCCAGACGGATGAGCCTCCTCATCTACAGCCTGTGCCTGTGAGCCTTGCTTACTTCCGGAGTGCTGGGATTACAGGTTTGGACCACTAGCGCAGTGCACACCTTTAATCCCAGCACTGGGGAGATAAAGGCAGGTGGATCTCTGTGAGTTCGAGGCCAGCTTGATCTACAGAGCAAGTCCAGGACAGGCTTCAAGGCTATACAAAGAAACCCTGTCTCGGAAAAACAAAACAGTGGTGTGGAGCACTGTTCCTGGTTCTGTGAGGTGCTGGGAGTGGAGCACAGCCTGGGGGATGCTGAGCAAGCATTCGCCCCCCCCTTTAAATTGCCTCCGTAAGGGTCTTGGAGTTCCCCCAGCCTTCCCGACGGAAGCTAGCATCTCCAGAAACTGCCTACAATGACAACCCCCAGTCTTATCGATATATACACCCAGCACACTCTACACAAAGGCTGGGATTCTACCTGCTTCATTCTTGTATTGAGTCAGGGTCTTACTATGTAACCCTGGCTGGCCAGGAACTTTCTGTGTAGACCACGCTATCTTCCAACTCACAGAGATACATCCTCCTGCCTCTGCCTCCTGAGTGGTAGGATTAAAGGCGTGCATCACTATGTACAGCAGTTTTGCTTTGGTTTGGGTTTTTTTGTTTGTTTGGTTGGTTGGTTTGGTTTTGGTTTTTGAAGACAGAGTTTCTCTGCATATCCCTGGCTGTCCAGGAACTCACTGTGTAGACCAGGCTGGCCATGAACTCAGCCTGGCTTTAGAGATTTGCACCACCACTGCCCAGCTGTTCTGTTTCTTAAAGACTTATTTTACTGTTTATAATTATTTCTATGTGTCTGTGTCTGCGCACATGAGTGTAGTAGGCCAGAGGTCTTAAATGCCCCTAGAGTTGGAGTCGCAGGCCATCGTGAGCTGCCTGATATGGGTGCCGGAAACAGAATTCTCAGTAAGAGCTGTACATAGTCTTAAGTGCGGAGCCGTCTCTGCAGACTTTGTTTTTTGAGAGAAGATCTTGTGCAAGGCTAACCTTGAGCTCTGTGTAGCTAAGGATAGCCTTGCACTCCTGCTCTTCCTGCATCTACCTCCTTACTGCTAGGATTACAAGCTTGAGCCATGCTATGCAAACCTATTATCTTCAGCTCCATCCTGTCCACTCACTGTCGCAACTGACCCAGGACACCAGTGGAAAGTTGTGCCCTTCGCTGTGAGATAAAGTCTTCCTACCTCGTCTGCAGTGGCTTCTTCCAGCCATATTCATCCTGAGACCCTCTGTGAGCCTGTCCACCCTGACTTCCTGTCTTTCTACACTGGCCGCCCTAAACTCTCTAGATATACTGTCTCCTGTATGGAGTACTCTAGGCACGTTGAATCGGGAGCATGCACACACAATACACACAACACCTGTAGTTGTTTTCTTGGCCCTGCCTGAGCTGACATTCAAGTGGCTTCCTGGGTGGGGTTCATACTGTAGGTCAGAGCATTTACGGTGGGGCCTGCTAACCCCAGTTGGTTATGATCCATGGTCTCCTGCCACCTTGCTGCTAACTTGTCCCCAGTTCTGGAGTCTACTTGTCTCTGAGTCAGCCATCTCTTCCTCTCAGACCCTCCCGAAGTGTCCATCTCTGGCTATGATGACAACTGGTACCTCGGCCGCAGCGAAGCCATCTTGACCTGTGATGTACGCAGCAACCCAGAGCCCACAGGCTACGACTGGAGCACGTGAGTGACGTGAAACTAGGATTGGGTGTGGGGAAGAGGGCTGGGGTCTAGAACCCTGGGTCTGAGGGAGGAGGCTTGGAGTCTGGACTCCTGGGACTTAGGGTTGCAGTCTCCGGGGCAACCTGCTCCCCCCGGGTGCCTGCTTCACTGCTGTTCACCTCACCTCACACCCTTAGGACCTCAGGCGTCTTCCCGGCCTCCGCAGTTGTCCAGGGGTCTCAGCTACTTGTCCACTCTGTGGATCGAATGGTCAACACTACCTTCATCTGTACAGCCACCAATGCTGTGGGGACAGGTCGTGCTGAGCAGGTCATCCTGGTGCGAGGTAAGAAGGTCTTGGCATTTGAGTATAAAGCCCTGTGGTTTCTCCCTTTGAGGCCTTGGGTCCACTTTGGGGTATCACTGATGCTGCCCTAGGATGAGAGGGAGTCAAAATTTCCTCAATCTGCACAGATAAGTATATAGTTCAGTTTCTCCATCTTGGCCTGCAGGTGTAGGCTGTGACCGTAGGCTGTAATGGGAGTGACCAGAGAGGAGAGTTGGCAGAAGAATTCCAACTTTACCTTAAAAAGCCAAGGCCTAAGCTGGGTATGATGTATGTCTATAGTCCCAGCATTTATTCAAGAGACTGAAGCAGGAGGATTACTGTGAGGCTAACCTTTGCTACATAGTGAGACCCTATTTCAAAGAAAGAAAGCCCCTGAAGTTCAGTGAGAGAAGTGAACTGGTAAGTCTATGATGGAAGCAGGAGCTAATGACAGCTGTCGAGGTTTGTTCCTGGGAGCAGACAAGACTGTCGTAGCATTAGCGTTAGCATACATGGTTCTTGTGACTACTGATGGACAAACCGACACCAAGCAAGTTTGCTCAATCATGAGAACCACAGTCAAGACCCACAAACTGGCAATGAGCCAAGGCTGGGAATTCTCTTGAAACTTAGAAATCCAGTCATCCAGATGTAACCTGACATAGTCAGAACCACTGTCACTGAGACACACCCCAAGAAAGAGTGACACTGGCCAGGGCCTATAACATGCCACAGGAACCAGGAAAGAACTGTTCTTAGAACACCCTTAACCAGACCTGGTGGGGGCTGAGGCAGGAGAATAAGAAGTTCAGGGCCTACATGGACTACAGAGTGAGTTATGAGTTAGCCTGGGCTACAGAACAACACCGTAATCTCAGAAAATAAAATATGCCATAAAATAAAATATGGCAAGAGGCTTAGGGAAATGGCCCAGTGGTAGAGCCCCTGCCGAGAATCTCCCAGTGAGGGGCTGGAGTGTGGTTCAGTGGTAGAGCCCCTGCCTAGAATCCCCCAGTGAGGGGCTGGAGTGTGGTTCAGTGGTAGAACCCCTGCCTAGAATCCCCCAGTGAGGGGCTGGGGTGTGGTTCAGTGGTAGAGCCCCTGCCTAGAATCCCCAGTGAGGGGCTGGGGTGTGGTTCAGTGGTAGAGCCCCTGCCTAGAATCCCCCAGTGAGGGGCTGGGGTGTGGCTCAGTGGTAGAGCCCCTGCCTAGAATCCCCCAGTGAGGGGCGGGGGTGTGGCGCAGTGGTAGAGCCCCTGCC
>PVIU01009807.1:0-73847 GCA_004026605.1 Ondatra zibethicus | reverse complement strand
GTTCTCCATCTGCCAACTTTCGCCGCCACATTCAGAGAGTCTGGTTTGATCATATGCTCATTCAGTCCCAGGCCAGGTGGATTGGTGTGCTCCCATTAGTTCAGGCACACTGTCTCAGTAGGTGGACCAGCCCCTCACGGTCCTAACTTCCTAACTCATCTTCTCCCACCTTCTGCTCTTCACCTGCACCTTGGGGGCCTTTTTCCTTTTCCTTCTGCCGCCTTCACTTCTGCTTCTGTACTTGTGTTTGTTTTTGTGTTTGTCCTCCCCCCCCCCGCCCATCCCATGCTTTTGTAGCAGATCAGAATAGAGTTTAATGAGGGACTAGAAGTTAGATTCCTGGATGGGTAGACAGATAGTGAGAGGTACCATGACTAGATAATAAAGATGGTGAAGACTTTCCAAGATGGCTGGCTTCTCTTTCACCCTCTGACTTGCCACAAAAGCCTGACAGCTTACCACAAAGACCAGTGGGGTTTCATCTCCCATGTACAGGGCATCCTGCCCATGGACCAGTTTAAGAAGTTCAAGGCCAGCAATGATGTGTTTAGCCCAAACTGCTGGAACTCTAAGTGTGCTTGTCTTTTTTTTTTTTTTTAATCACAGCAAACCTAAATTGAGGAAGGAAGACCCATTCTAAGACCCTCAAAACCACCATCCTTCAAGTGGAGCTGGGATCACAGTTTCTTGAGTCCCCTGCCCTGGTTTGCAGAGGCCCTTTCTGTGTGTGTGCTGCTGCGTGTGTATCCTCACACTAGCAAAAACCTTTCTGTACTGACTGGTTCTGCATGGCCCTCTCTGTTGTGTCAAAGAATTTCCTTGCTGCTGCCTCTCACACTGGAGATTTTTTTTTCCTTTTTAATTCTTCAACGGGCAGAAAATCAAAGGAGTTCAGGCTCCTGAACTTCAACAGTAGTACTGCCATTTAAAGCAGTCTGACAGAATCTGTTTTTCCATGGAGGTCAGAGAGTGAAAAGAATCACAAACAAGTCAGAAAAGTTTACTTTGGGGGAGCTGTGAAACCTAACTGCTTTTCCACATGTGACCCTTGAGTAGCCCTGGCCATGCAAAGCCCTTTCTCAGCTAGAGTCACTTAGAGCCATTAGGAGTTGGAAGCCTTCTTTAGCTGTGCTGACATTTACACTGATGGAGAGAACCTCATGGAAGCACCGAAGATGGAAACAGCTCTGGGTTCCTAACTCACCTTCATTTTGACTTGTTATCCATCCAAGGGGTTGGAGAAGACTTATCTTGACTTCTCTTGCAAGAGTGGGAAAAGGACCCCATTTTTCTGTTTGCTTCGGGCTGCGATTGCTGCTAAGTCATTCTCTGAGGGAAATATACAGTACATGTGAGTCCCAGATAAACACGCCCGACTCTGTTTTCCACGACCTCAGCACTTTGGGCCTCATAGAAATAAATGCTCAGAAGAAGTAAATTTGCTTTTAACTTAGCACTAAAATATGTCCTCTTGAGGGGCAACTATTTCGAAGACAACAGCTAGGACCTGACAGACTGATATTTGTGGAAACCCAAATTGCCTGGCATCTTGTCTGACCTCACTCTACAATGAGGCCCATCAAGTTATTATTGTTCCCCCTGGGAAAATGCACTTTGCATTGTAGTCTATGCATTTCCGCTCTGGGTAAAGATGCTAGCCATTTTAAAGCTGTGTGATGGGAAAGAAAAAGCATGTTCAGCAAGATGAAGGAGAAAAATAGAAAAAGCTTCACAGGGAGAAATATCAGTGAACAAAGAGATTTTAAAAAATGAGAGAGGAGAGACAAAAAGAAAAAACAGGAGAATATGAAAGCAGAATGATAAATCACACAGGCATTTATACCTGTCAATCATTTATCAGTTTTCCACCAGCCACTATCAACACACTGTATGCCTGTCTTCCATTCCTTAAATATGGATCATCTGCTGTTGAAATAGAAACAGTTCTCACATGAAAAGTAAATAAGAGTTTAATCTAGAGCCCAAATCTGAGTGACCATGGCTTCTTCATATACCATACTCCTATGTGGAAGTGACTGCCAGAGACTATATTAGTAACAAAAAGAAGCTATAAATCAACGTATTTCGCAAATACAGTGGTGGAGGCAGCAGGTGCGCATGCTACAGGACTGTGAGGAACGTGGCTACAGGTTTCAGATGGTGTCTGATGAGAGTCCGAGCTTTAGAACTTGAGAAATCTAGTGGTCTGCTAAGAATCCTTTTAGGCTTTCTATAGCAAGCCACAGGAATGTTGGCTCAGACATAGGAGTGGGCAGTAGATGGGTTTCAAAGGGACCAAAGATCATCTGAGATAATTTGGCTCTGGTCTGTAACATTTTAATTCTCCAAAGTCTCCAAGTTCAATGATTGGCTTTGTAGAGTCTTCAATCCAGGTGCAGCCTTCCTCCCTTCTCTTCTTGGCATAAAATCCTTGCTATCATCTACTAATGACTAATTTTCAGCTAAATGATGATGCAGAAGGCAGGATGGAGAATTAATTCTTTAGTTAAAGCACATCAAAACAGGACAGGTCACCTTCCCTCTTCCTTTGTGTCAAAGCTGCCTGAGGATGAAGGATGCCACTTGCTTACGTTCCAGCCTTATCTCTCATGTTTGTCCTGTCAAGGCCAGCTATGAGGCTTTGAGAATATATGTGAAAACTATTCAAAACAAGTGTGAGAGGCTCAGCTTATCACCAGAATCTTCCCCAGAGCCAACAAAACATCTTTAATGTCACACACCGCTGTGCTGAAAATATAGATCAGATGACAGGAAATCTGGGCCATAACATTGCACCTTATGCAAAGGCAAAAAAAGGAAGCCAACATAAATGATCTTCAATTTTGGCATCACTATGGGACTCCAAAAATATAACTGGTGCCATCAAAATGGATGGTCCAACACAATGCTGAAGACACCAGTGTGAGAATCTTTAGGTGGGGGTATCTTTGATGTGTCTAGGGAAGAAACATGTGAAGACAGGATGATGACATCACCATGGAGCACTGGAGATGTGTGGAATACAAAGACTCCTGGGAAAAATGAATTATGTGAATAGCCATCATGGATGGGGCGAGTTCTCTTTCTCCCCAATTCTATCATATTCTATCATAGGCGTTTGAGTTTGTCATTCTAATAATCACAGGGACACCTGTACTGAACAATATTCATGTCTGCATGTCTTTGTTTCTTTACCTGTTGCTATGATAAAGGAGGCTGGCAAAAGAAACTCCAAGATAAATATCTGATTTGAACTCATTGTTGAAGGATCCAGTCTATCATGGTGGAGAAGTCGCAGTTGGAAGTAGCCAGTGTCATGGCATCCACCATCAGGAACAGATGGGTCTTCCAACAGCAGTTAACCTCGTCAAGAAAATTAGTCCCCTTAGGATTGTCTAGAGGCCCGTTTCCAAGATAATTCTAGATTCTGTCAAAGTGACAGCACAAACCATCACATTGTATGTAAGTGACCCCTTGCTAACTTTGTTTAGATTAGAAAGGCTTGGGAGTAATGAAGAATTCCAGTCCCGTCTCTAACCCCATCAAATTCTTCCCGTGCTATTATGTTTTATGAAGGCGAAGGTTACAGAGAGGGTTGACAAAGGGAACTTAAGGCAAGTAGATTATATACTTATGCAAAAATTGATTTTCTGTTGATCAAAGTCCTTAACAGTGATTTGGATGACTTCAATAAGTAGTCCAGGCTGATCAAATAGAAATTTGATAGAAGTAGAGTGCATGTGTTATATACACTGTATAGATGCTCCATTAGTGGACGACTGATGTATCAATCTCTTTCCCTGAATTTTCTAATTATCAGGAGTATTATCTGTTATAAATAATCTCATTTTGAAAGATAATAAATTTGGAAGAAATCAAATCAGGATTGTATCCATAGTTCAATTTTTGGAATCAATCTAGCCATATCATATCATATATAAAGTTCTTCATTGGACATGCAAATAGTCAGGAAGAAATTCAACACCTGCTGTAGCAAACTAGCAAAATTGAAGCAATTTGTTTCTAGAAAGGAAAACAGATTGTGAAAAAGACAGAAATCATATCTATCATTCTGTAATATAATCACCCAAATTAATTCCTCAAAATCTTAAAGACATCGCAATGGCATGAATAAGATAAATAAATCCCCATTAAGACATGAAGGTTTAGAGAAAAGAAAAATGATCAAAAGATGCAAATGTGCTTACCCCATTCCATCTGTCCAGCTTTGCTGACATGTGCTAAATGACAGTCAGCATGTGAGGTTGAAAGAAATAAACTTAGGAAATGATGATCATTTTCAGATATTTGAGGTCAATGAAAAGAGAAGAAGAAAACCCACATCTGCTGAGGGATCACAACTTGCTAAACAGTGTCCTAAGCTTTTAATATGTACTAATGTTGAAACTGGGAGATAAATTAATGAAGTATATGCTTTGTTTATGTGAATTCAATCCCCAGATTCCATGTTTAAAATAAGGGTGAAAATCAGGTCATGCCCCAGTAGGCGGGGAGTTGCTAGCTATCCACCTTCCTGCAGCACTTGTAAACCTAGAACTGGAGAGGCAGAGACAGAAAACTCCCGGGAGATAACTGACTTGCCAATCCTATCCTACTGTGTGAGTGACAGGCCAGTGAGAGACCCTATCTCAGCAAACACGGTGGGGGCAAGTGAGATGCCTGAGTGGCTAAAGATACCTGTTACCAAGCCTGACCACCTAAGCTCAGGGCCTCAGATTCACAGATGGAAGAAAAGGACCAACTCCGAAAGGTGTCCTCTGACCTCTACACATGTACATATGCACACACCCACATACACACACACAAACACACACACACACACACACACACACGAGCAAAGCAAGTCAACTGATAATGATAATAATAGTAATTCTTCCAGTTAAGTGAAAGACCTTACATCAAGGGAACAAGGTAGAGAGAAAAAGAAGTACCCAACATCCTACTTGGGCCTCCATATTGCATGCTTCTGAATCTAGTTATCATTTGTTAATGCTATATAAACAAAAATTACAGTCAAAGGAAGGAGTTTGAGGTTTAAGGAAGAAGAAAATTATAATTGGAATAGATTGGATGAGCCAAAATTTGTATGAGAAGATGGGATGGCATGGAAAAGTGGGGATTTCATTAGAGAATTATGGATACAACACTAGAAACAGAAAAACAGAAGTGAGCAGGTTAGATTAAGACACTGAGGGCAAAGGTGACCTTGAATTTCTGATCTTCCCACCACTACCTCCCAGCCCCCAGCTTATGAGGTGCTAGTGATCAAACCCGGGTCTTTGTGACAGCTAGGCAATCCCTGGACCAGCTGAGCTTCATTTCCAGTCCATGAGTAAATTATAATTCAAACTTTAATTAGCATATTATTTGGAGGAGTAAAACACATCTTTAAGCTGTTTAAAGGGACCAACAACAACTAATCTACTGTATGCTATTTCCATCAGTTGTTTTCCTTGTTCTTAATCACAAATCTTTATTTTAGGTTTTATACCATCGAATGATGAAAGATGTGTTTCATTCAGAGTCATGGTAGCCAGTACACACTCATATAAGGGAACTTATTATTCAAACAAGGCCAGCTGGTTGACTGTTTCATCTAATCTGCTGAGCTTGGAGACCTCCACAAAACAAGTAAAGATGGAGGTAGGAAAAAAGAAAGCCTTAGAACCCCAGGGATGCATGCTGGTAAAAGATGAAACAGTAGGTGGTCCAGATATGAAGAGAATTGTTAAGATCATCCAGAAAATAGAAGAACTGGAGTATCCTATACATTTCATGCAAGAGCTAATAGTTACTTCCGGTGGGATGTTTTTTTTCTTTTTCAAGATAGGGTTTCTCTGTGTAACTTTGGAGACTGTCCTGGAACTCACTCTGTATACCAGGCTGGATGAGAACTCACATAGATCCGCCTGTCTCTACCTCCCAAGTGCTAGGACTAAGGGCATGTGCCACCACCACCCGGCTCCAGTGTGAATTTTGGGAGAAGATGGCATGTCCCAGCTGCACAGGGTCATGATGGTTGAGGTAGGATGCCAAAGTCTTGACAGTGAAGAAGTTACAGATGGTTTAATTTAGTAAAGTTTTAGGGAATGGAGTCATCAGAGAGATTAGCTCTATCCCATACCTCTCTGTTCCCTTTCTCATCAACATTTTTTTCACATTTCTTGAGGAATCCTGACTACATTCTCTTGTATATCTTTGGTTCATATAGGAAACATGATAGCAACATGGTTAATTTCCTTAAGTTTCTTTATCAAGAAACATAATTTGGGTGGCTTCAAACCCAGACATTTATTTTCTCATGTCTCTGGAGATGAGAGATTCAAGGTCATGGTCATTAGCAATGCTGGTTTCTTCTACAGCTGTGAGAAAGAAGCTGCTTGCCTCTAGAGCTGGTGGTTTGCTTGCAATCTACAGCAGAAGGCCGCTGCCACCCCTGTCTTCCTCTTCCTTTTGGTATACCTGTGTCTATGCCCAAACTCACCCTTTGTATAACCACTCCAGCAATATTGCTCTAAAGCACATTGCTGACTTCACCTGAGATGATCACATCAGTGAGTTCCAAACATTATATCTCAGCTCCTAAGGGGTTGGATTTTCATACATGAATATTTTATCTTCATTTGTTATTGTTAGTATTGTGTGTGTGCATGTGTGCACATGTTATGTTTGCCAAGATGCATCCTTGAGCACATATGAGAGTGATGAAGGACAACATGGTGTAGTCTTTTCTCTCCTTCCACCTTTATGTGGGTTTCAGGCATTGAACTCAGGGTCACCGGGCTTGCAGACTTAACCTGTGATTCATCTCACTGACCCTCATGTATGAAGTTTGAAGGAATGCCCTCTGATCCACAATAAAAACCTACAAAGATCTCATCAGGTTGTAAGTTAAATTGGTTTATGGGGCTGCAAACAGAGGTCTATAATAGAAAGCCCAAACCAAAGGAACCTGTCCTCTTTTAAAATATTGCGGTCAGAACTATGTTAAACAGCAGCTCATACCAATCTAATTGGCTGTGGTGATGAAAGTTCACATGTACGATATGCAAAGGAATTTTGCAGTAACCTCTGAGCATCAAGTGAGTTGTCATATGTGACAGCACCGGGCAAGCTGCATGATATGCAAATGAGGGCATTAGTTTTATTCATTGCTATGTCTTTATTTACGTGGGTAGCTTCTTTTTATAGCTTACACTGAGCATTTCACACTTGCATGGCCCATTTCTTTTTACTTCAGCTGTACCCTTCCTTAGTAGCATCCGTCTCTATTTCCTCTTACGGCCCTCAGCTTTTCCATGCCCCCAACCCCCTTATTTTCCTTCTTTATCGTTATGGATTATCTTTCCCAGCTCTCATTCAAATATAACGAGCAGCTCCAGTTCTGGGTTGTTGAAATGGCAACTCCATCTAAACTTATTTCAAACAACAAAGATGAACAAAATCACCATCATAGTTGGTGCCTCAGCCACATAGGAATCCAAATCAGAATGGTTAGAAATCGAGACCATGTTCTGTATGTTTGTTCAGGTTTAGTGTGTACTCCTAATGGCTCTAGAGCCTTCATCAACTGGTATGAGTTTGCTTGCTTGTGTGTGTGTGTGATGTATGTGTGTGTTATATGTATGTTTGTGTGTGTTATATGTATGTGTTTGTATGCATAATATACATGCATATGTGTGCAGGCATCAGAGACAGACATTAAGTATCTTCCTCAACCACTTTCCAACTTCCTTTTAAGATGGGATCTCTGGCTGAATCTGGAGCTCACTGGTTCAGGTAGGCTCCCTGGCCTCTGAGCTTCATGGATCTGTCTGTCTCTATGTCCTCAATACTCAGACTGCAAAGACACATAACCATGCCTGGCATTTTACATAGATGTTGGGGATCTGAACTGAGGTCCTCATACTTACCTGAGAAGCATTTTATTTACAAACTGTTGTCCAGACCTAGGCTTGAGTTTCCCCTTCAATCTAATGTATTTCTAGACTGACACATATTGATAGCTTTCTGTAAATTAATCATTTTTTTTGCAGAAAAATAACAAATAAGAAAAAATAATGTGAGGGGTTAAGCTTCAACAATAAATTTATTACCCATGTATTCAGAACCCAAGTAGCAAATAACTTCGGTTGATGTGAAAAATGAAAGCTATACTAGACACAAGCACCACAGCCCTCCCAACCCCTCCTATTCTTGACCTTCACCTTGCTCTCCCCATTTCCTTTCTTGCTTAGGCACTCTGCACAGGAGGTTTAGGTAATATCCAAGTTAGTTCATTCATCCAAAATGTGCGGAGAACCTGTCATTTATCTTGAAAGGTATTAGAAGTTATAGAGAAAATGAGGTTCTTTGGTAATTTTTGGATGTGGTATTTGGAACACCATTGTTGTGATTGATGACTGAGCCAGCAGATGTCCGATACACACAACTTGGTGAATCTGAAGGGCCTGCAACTTGCCATATGCACAGCTGGGGTGAGGGCAGGAGCCGTTTTCTGGAAGGGGACTGAATTTCACTCAGCACTCATATCATTACTGCAATAGCTTTCAGTTTGCCACAACCCAGTTCTCATCCCTTTTTAATTTCCTGAATTTATAGAGGGCATAATTCACTGTAATGACAATCATTGTGCATTCTCTAGAGCATCTCTCAAAAATTCTGCATCTCTTCACCCTCCTTAAAACAGGAGAGACAGTTAAAAGTTCAACCAAGAGATGGAAGTAAGTACTTTAATATTTCCCATCATTAAGGAGCTTTGGAGAGTTTTATTTTCCCCTTGTATTCCAGAACTCTTTATCTAACAGAACTCCAAATTCTTTATCAAGTAGTTACACAGCAGTTGTAATATTTGGGAAATGACTTAAAATAAGTTGGTGCTTTCTTCGGAGAGTACGAGTTTCTTGAGAAGATGAGGCAAGTTTGTTTCCTTGGCTACAATCCAAGGCTGGAAAACAGGATGAGAAGAAACCAGAAGTTAGCTCTGTGTGTGCTTTATTCATTCAGTTCTTCCTACAGTTAGACTCTACAGTGAACCAACATGCTCAAAATACCGTTGACCTGAAGCTTTACCAAGAGGTGATCATCATGACCACCTGACTAGGAAGATCCCATAGCTGAGAAGAGGAGGTGAGAAGGCACTCTGTGATATAAATTTGTTTTGTTGTTTTCTGTGTGACTGTGTGTAGCATGTGCATGTGTGTGTCCCTGCTTATGTCAAGACAAGAAGAGGTCACTCTTCTCCCTACCTTGGTTTGCCCTTACAGCTAGTGAGCTGTAGGAATTTTCCTATCACTTCCCTCTAGTGTTGGAATTACAGGCACACACCAACACACCTGGATTTTACATGCATTCTGAGAAATCGGGAAATCTAACTCAGGTCCTCATGTTTGAGAAGCAAGCATCTTATCCACTGAGCCCCCTGGCTCTAGCCCTATTCATTTTCTGAGTCCTTTCATTGGCTTTATTTGGATGATGAAAGGCTAATGATGGAACTTAGCTCATTCTTTGCTTCCAGGTCCAGATAACATTCAAAAGGTTGCCCAATGTATCTGCTCAAAGTGCACAACGGAAGGAGCGCCAGACACCTATGAGGACAAAAATGAATCCCCTGTCACTCACTGCAGAAGCAAAGACACTTTCTCAATGCTGTAAGGTTCCTCTTGTGTCCCCACTGTTCCCCAGGCATTTAGTGGTGATGGGGTTCAGTTTTACAGATTGATTTTAATTCTTCTGCTTCACGGGAGGTAGACAGTGATGAATTGATATATTAAAGATGTGATTAATGGTTACTTTCTATTCGGTGTAATTATCAGCTGATAGTTTCTGTGAAAAATGCTAGAAAATGAAACTTTTCACTTTGGATAACTATCTGCACTGTCTAGGAAGAAAAATGGGTCTCTATTTTCAACATATTACTGTGGAGCAAGGCCACAAGAGATAAAGCACACTAGCTTTGTGAGTTTTATAGAATAAGATGGATTTGAAAAAGGGCCTGTCTCTAGAGAAATTTTGAAAGAGGAAATCTCTGGATAATAAACTTCAAAATTTCCTTTAATCCTGGATTATTTTACCAACTTTCTACCTAGTCTTCCCAATCATTTCTTCATTGCATCTGTCCCCAATACTGTTGTACATTAATATTCCCCAAAACACAATATTAATCATATTGTATCTTTTTTTATTCTCCCCAGAAACATCTAGCAATTTCTAGTAAACATGATAGGAGGAACAAAGGCAGAGGTGTGGCATCTAAGACCTTTCGATGAAAGACCAAGTTTCTTTGTTGAATTTATCTTCATATCATCTTTGTATTCTTCTAGAGCTAATGTGTTGTCCTTGACATCTTCATCTTCACTTGCCCCATTCCTGCTGGATCAAACTTGACCTAGTGTCTGTGTGAAGTCCAGAGACTGACAGTGATGTGCTCCTCAATCAATCTTGATGTTTTTTGATAGAGAGTAATCACTGCCCTGGAGTTTATCAAACAGGTCCAATTGATCATTCAGATAGCTCCAGGCATCCTCCTTTCTCCAACTCTCCAGTGTTAAGATTGCAGACCCTGCCTCTGTTCTTTTATAATGGTCCTAGGAAACAGAACTCACGTATAACTGTTTGCTCAGCAAACACTTTACCAACTGAGACATCCTCTCCAATCCCATTTTTAAGACTAAGGAAAAATGTGACTGACTTTCAAGTGAATAAAAATATAACTAGTTTTCTTAAATGGAGAAATTGTGTACTGTTTAGAATTATCTAGTTCTTTTAAGTTTGTTCATTTACCTATGTTCGAATCATTGAATAGCTTTATGGCATTGCCAGTTAACTTGCACAGAACATATGCAACTGTGGAAAAATCTGCCCAGTAGAATCCCAGTGGATATTCATAATCCAATGTCAAAGAGGCCACCTCTGTCACCACTGACAAGTCTGTAGCTGTCTTCTTTATGGTCTTAGGTACTTGGTCACTGGTTTCTACTTTCTCAACTCTCCTACCAATTAACCTGTTGATGAAATCAAGAATGCATTCATTGTATACCTGCCTGAGGAACTTCAAAGTTTGCCCTTTTGGAAAAGTAGCCTTTCATATGAGTTTTTAAGAAAATACATCTTTAGAACAGTCTTGGTGCCACAATAGAGTTCAGTAGGATTCTCAGACTTCTTCCAATGGTCCTCCAGTCATTTCCACTTTAACACATGAAAGCAGAAAGTTCATTGTTCTCCTGTACAACGAGGGTAACAACTGCAGTTTCTGTTGGCACATTGGCATATAAAGCCCCTAGTCTATATTAGGGTGCAATAGTTTTAGTCTGAATTAGGGTTTGGTCCTTGGTGTTGCTCATTCTGACAAGCCTGTAATGGTACCCATGCTCTATTATGGATCACACTGAATAGCTTCCTTTGTGTTCTGCCTCCTTATCCTTCCCTCTGATGAGAAGAGAAGATAGAAAGAAACTGACCAAATCAGGCAGGATACGTAAAACAGCATCTCCGAGGATGTCCTTGTGGGAGACCAGCAATGCTGGAAGACAGCTCTGGTTTCTGTTTCTTTGTCATCTCCTAACTGATTAGCACCTCTGACTAAATACTTATGTGATTACGTGAATGAAACTCAGAGGAGACACAGAATATCTGTCTGAGACACTTGGGCTGAGCACACCCATTCCCATACCGTAGTGCCTTCTATAAGTCCAGTAGAAATCCCCAACACTAGCAACTGGATGGTATCATATTTCTAGAAATTTTCCTGCTATACAGGTTTCTCACTTTATCTCTCTGTTTCTCTCTCCTTCCTTCTTTCTCTTCCTCCTGTGACTGTAATAATGCCTCAAACATTCACCCTCTGCAGTAGTAAATTTTATCCTTCTTGTGAATTTATAACAGACGACCTGAAAATTGCTGTCCTAAGTTGGCTTTTGTAGCCCTCAAATTTTCCAGGACCCAGCTTCCAAAGAACTTTTCTGTCACCCTTATACATACTTTGGTATCCCCATATCACCTCCCCCCTATAACCACTATTTTTTGTCTTTACTATGTCTTTGACTTTTCTGCCTTCTTCATCATAATCTAAAGATGGAACTATATGGATACACTATGCAGCATACTGAAGCTGCATTCAGACTGGATAATACGCATTTATACTACCCACACAACCTCCCAGAGTACAATGCTTCTTTTCTTTTAGGTAACAAAGAGCATCTTAACATGGCATCTTCCATAGTTTATCTCTCCATTCATCCATTGAAGGATGCCATATTAGTTATTTCTAGCATGAACTCTAGTTGGTCTTAATAATAAAAATCCAGAGTCAGATATTAGGGGGTGAAAGTTGAAAGATCAGAGAAGTAGCGCAGTCAGCCACTAACGTTCTTGCCTCTGTGAAATGCTCAGACTGAAATGCTAAGCTTCCTCTCTCTGCCCAGCCAGATCCCTTCCTGTCTCCACCTCCCTAATGCTGGGATTAAAGGCATGTGCCTCCCAAGTACTGGAATCTGTAGTGATATTTTGTTTGTAATGTAACAAATAAAGCTTGCCTGAAGATCATAGTGCAGAGCTAAGTCTCTAGTTAGCCACAGAGGCCAGGCAATGGTGGAACATATCTTTAATCCCAGTACTCAAGAGACAGAGAAAGATGGATCTCTGTGACTTCAAGACCACCCTGGGCTGCATGAAACTGATCAAGTCTAAAAGAATAGCAGAGCCAGATGATGGTGTCTCACACCTTTAACCCCAGTACTAGAAAGTCAATTGCCTTTAATCCCAGTACTAGGGAGGTGGAGACAGGAAGGGATATGGCTAGGCAGAGAGAGGAATATAAGGTGGGAGGAGACAGGAGTGGATGCAGTCTGAGGGCTAGTAGAGACAGGATCACCTCTTCAGTTTAAGGATTTGGTAACCGTAAAAGTTCTCTCTAGTTGCTGGCTGCACTGCTTCTCTAATCCTTCAGCTTTCACTGCCTAATATCTGACTCCAGTGTTTATTTACTAAGACCAATTAGAACTCATGCTACAGGGATCAAAGACATGAGATCCCAAGTGCTGGGATCAAAGGTGTGTGTCGCCATTGCCTGGCCTTTATGGTTAACTAGTGGCTAACTCCACCCTCTGATCTTCAGGCAAGCTTTATTTGTTAGAGCACAAAAAAACTGTCACCACCATTATTTATTTTGTTGTTGCCATGCAACAAAATACCTATCAAGGAACACTTTAAGGATAAAGGGTTTCTTCTGGCTTGCAGTTTCAAGGAGTACAGTCAATCATGATGAGTAAGGCATGAAAGCAAGAACAGAGGACTCCCTGGTCATACTGAGTTCTCAGTCAGGAGTCAAGAGCAAAGAGGAATGGGCTGTGCCATAAAAATATGAGCAGTATTCTTTGCTCATATTCTCACTCCTCCCACTCTTCAACTGTACTTTGTGAGCTCAGCCCCAGTGCATGATAGGGACATCCACTGAAATAGTTTACCTAAGCTAATGGGAGCTCAGCAACTCCAGCTGGACAGGGAAGGAACCAGCATAGGTCCAAACTCGTCCCTCTGAATATGGGTGATAGTTTATGGCTGGGGCAGACTGTGAACCACTGGCACTGACACCAGGATTTATCCCTACTGCTGGTACTGGCTTTTGGGGACCCTATTCTCTTTGGATGGATACCTTGCTTAGCCTAGATATAGTAGAGAGGACCTTGGACCTTCCCCAAAGCAGTGTGCCTTATCTAATCTTTGAGAAGTGGATAGGGGTGGGAGGGTAACTGGAGGGGGTGGGAGGAGAGGAAGGAGTGGGAACTGGGATTGGTATGTAAAATGAAAAAAGATAGTTTGTTTTCTTTTAAAACAAAAGAAAGTAAAATAAATAAATAAATGCAGTACTCATGTATGAAAAATCTCATAAAATTAATAAAATTAATATATGAAATTAAGCAATAAATTGGAAAAAAATCAAGTGAACAAAAAAGCAAACCCAAAATAAACCAACAAAACATTTCAGGCCTATCCCCAGTGACTTCCTTCAGCCGAGTTCTACTTGTGAAGATTTTGTTGCCTTTCCAAACAGCTCTGCTGACTGAAAACAAGTGTACAAACACATGAGCCTTTGGGTGTATTTCCTATTGAAACTACAACAGATGACTTTGTTTCCTAGGATTTAAGTGGGTGCCATCACACCAGGTTCTATGTGGTGCTGGGGATTGAACCAAAGACCTCATGTATGCTAGGCAAGGGCTCTGCCAACTGAGCTGCATTCCTAGGCCATTCCCATTTTAGGAATCAGCTCATTCATTTCCTTTTGTGTTGAGGTTACATATCTACTAATTTTCAACATTTAACCCAAAATTATTTTATGTTGGCTGTATATTACAATCCCCAAAAGGATTAGAAGCCAGTGTAGGGCTAACTTGCCTACCTTCTTATTCTAGAAGATTGAGCTTTATCTCATCACAAGGCTTCTGACTTGTTGCACACTCTCCTAGAATTTCTGATTTAGCACAGGTTATGGCTGAGAAATCTGCCTTTCTAACAGTCTGAGAACAAGTTCTGTAGATCAAGGAAGTCACTTTCTCTCTGGGGTATTGGCTGCGTTAAATATTTTGTAAACTCTTTACCTATGATTCTCCTCGATCGCAAGTACTACTCAGTGTGGTATGTGAGTTATTATTTTCCAAGGCGATGGGACAAAATGACTTATAAAAGAAACTGAAGGATAGGCTATTCATTTTGGCTTACAGTTCAGACATACAGTTGATCATGGCAGAAGAGAGCGTGGCAGGACTATGAGGCAACTGGTCATCTTGTATCCCCATTCAGGAAGCAGAGAACAGTGCATATGTGTAGTAGGCTTGCTTTCTTCTTTTAACATAGTTCATGATCCCAGCCCCTCCTGTTGCTCATATTTAGAGTGGGTATCCCCACCTCAATTTACCTCTCTAGAAACTCCTCACAGATGATCCAGAAAACTATCTTCTAGGAAAGTGTCTTCTAGATTTGGTTAACTGAAATCAATACTAACCACCATATATGGAGTAGAAGTAAATTGTAGTCTGTTTTGACACATCACCTCATCTGTTATTTACAATTGCTCATTTAAGTACATATATTGGCAAGTGTTCATTTCAAATGTTTATTATCTACCTATCTCTCTATTTATTTATTTACTGTATTCTTGCTTTCCATTTTTGGGTAATCACTGCCAGTTTTGCCTGAGTTGTGCCTTTACAGTATTTAGAACTGTATTCCAAGATGTTTCTTAACCAAGAAGACAAAACTAACTCATTTCTATTCTATTTCACTACATTTATTTTAAGTGGAACTTTTTATAAAAATATTTCGACACAAACAATAAGATTAAACAAAGGATCATAGATTTCTCTACAAAGTTATGGTCTATTTGTGGAGCACAGAATTGAATGTGCCTATAACCAGATTTTAAAATGACTCTGGGACTCTCTAATCTTGATGTATATGGGTCTGACTCTTTTTAACATCTGAAACCATAAATTCTTAAAAGGAAAGCCAAGGATGTTTAGGTGAATTTTTGACTCTTTAAATTGGAATTCTTTGAATATACAGTGAGCACAATTTACTGTGGGTAAATTATGCTATAACTCTTTGAATCCTTTCATGGAAAGAAAGAATTACATGTTATTTTAAATGCACTGAACAACAAACCTGAAAAGCTGAGTAAAGTTGCTTCTGCCATGTGTAAGATAACATATTTCTAAAGATGATGAGATATAGGGTAGCCCATGGACAGCATTTGTTTCTCTTCCTGTGGATGCTCAATGGGTATGAATCATTGTTTAATCTAATTTTTATTCTCCTCGTAGCTTTTCTTTTGTCTCACTATAAAATATTTTTGAAAGCAAAAGTCATTCTGGAGGGCACATAAATATAGATAAATATGTTCTGATACGTTCAGACTTTAAGGTATTTGTCTGATAAAAACAAGAAAAGAATAAAAGAAAAGCACAGATAGAAAGAACAGGGTAATAAAAGATTTAAATGTATGTTCCTCCCCTTGTTTATTTTGAGAGCTTAAGTTGGAGCCTTTGCACTAGTATTCTGAGTGTACTCTGACTCCTTTGCATCTAACTTTCATTTTTCTTTAAGATAAAGTCTCAAAAACAAACCAAAGTGTGTGTGTGTGTTCTCTTTCTCCAGTTTATGAAAAGAGCTTGTACTAAATTTCTATTTCTATATAACAAAATGCCACCCATTTATCTTTGAAACAACATCCACATATTAGCTCACAGTTCTGAAAATCAGGATTCTGGGACTACCCATCTGGGCTTTCATTTGTGTACCCCAAAGCCAGCCTAGTTTCAAGGTAGCATCTGGCTTTTTCCTTTTTCTGTGTGATCGTGAGGTGTATTTTCTTCAGCTCCTTTGGGTGGTTGGCAGAACTGCTTCCATGTGGCTATATAACTGAGGTCCTTCATCATTTCCTTGCCAACTCACCAGAGCTATGGCCAAGCTCTAGGAGCAGCTTGCCTGTGGCTCCTGCATTCTTATCTCTCTCCAGGCACTTGCCATGCCCCCGGATCTCTGCATACACATGTGTGCAGGCATATGCGTATGTGAACCTAGGGGCACATGTGAATCTGAGTGCATATGGTCATATATATGCATACAAAGAGTCAAAGCAGACAACCGAGAGGCTGTCATTGGGATATTGTCCATCGACATTATTATTTTGAAGCAGGGTCTCTGATCAGCTTGGAACTTTTTGAGTAGTCAGTCTAGTCTAGCAGGTCAATGAAACTCAGAATCCATATATATATGCCTCTCCAGCTCTCTGATAACAAGCCCATACTATCATACCTAGTGTTTTTATGTAGGCTCTAAGTGTCAAACTTAAATTCTCATGCTTGGAAAGCAAGTATTTTTACTTATGGGTGCATCTTGTAGTTCCAATACAATCTGTCATTCTGATCCTGTGACATCTCCATCTCTGACCACAAGTCTCGGATGTGAAAGGCTCAGGTTCAGCTTCACTTAATCTCTCATTCTTAAAGTCAAATGACTTAGATCTGTAATCATATCTGTAGGTAACCTTACTTCATCACCTGAATTAATGTCAAGAAAAAAAACTTTGAGAAGGCCTACTAATGGGGGTGGTTTGTGTCTGTGAGGAGAAATGTTGAGATTCCTAGAATTAGGCCAATTAATAAGCTATAAGCTCACATTTCAGGCAGTAGCATCCTTGTCCAACCGGCCAGAATCCAGATCAGAGAAAATCAGTCCACAGCAAAGACCTCATAGACAGAATCAACATTGTAACATTTCAGCAGTGACACAGCTTACCAGGTATAAATAAAGACATCAACTGAGTTGGGTTTTTGTGTGCTTGGTGTTCCTATACGATATAAGCATTTTTGACACAATAAGAATTCAGGCTCTGAGAGTTAAAACAAGAGAATTTGGTAAGAGCATTAGAGCAGTAACAGGAACTTCCTGAGAAAGGGTTAAAAAAACATTTGAAAGTAGTAAAGTTATATTTTCATTGCAAATATCTAAAGTCCTGGTGTAGGAGGGTCCTTCTGTATTTGGGTTGCTTTTATTGGTTAATAAAGAAAATGCCTTGGCCTTTTGATAGGGCAGGACTTAGATAGACAGGGAAAGAGAACAGGATACTGGGAAGGGGACAGAGTGAGAGAGAGCTGCCGGCCATGAAGCTGCCAGGTCAGACACGTTAAATCTTTCCCAGTAAGCCACAGCTCATGGTGACACACAGATTATTAGAAATGGGTTAAACAAATATATGAGAGTTAGCCAAAAAGAGGCTAAAGCTTATGGGCCAGGCAGTATTTCAATAAATACAGTTTCCGTGTAATTATTTTGGGTACGCACCAGGAGCCTGGCGGGACAAGGGGCCCTGCACCGGGAACCAGGCGCCTCTTGCACCAAAGTCCATCACAATTTGGACATATTTTGGTTGATTTGTTGTATGATACTGCTCCACGTAAGCTGTTAATAGTTGTTAGATGGCATATGGGTGGTAGGATGATAGTCTTGTGTAATAATTGAAGTACAGTAAAGTTCAAACCCTCACCCAGACATTTACATAGTGCATAATTTGGGCACATTTAGTACTATCTGTCTGTCTGTCTGTCTGTCTGTCTGTCTATCTATCTACCTAGTTATCTATCATCCATTTTCTAACTAGTTATATACCTACCTCCTACTTTACCCTACTTACCTACCTTATGTGTGTATATGTATGTGTATATATATATACATATATATATATATACATATGTTTGTGTGTATGTTGCATAAGCATATTCTGTATATATGTGAAGGTCACGGACAGTCTTTGTGTGGGAATTCTCAGACATCTTCTACATTTTTGTTTGAGACAAGTTGTCTCATCAGCTTTGTACTTTGCCATTTAGGTGAGCATAGTTTTCTCTAAGCTTCCAGGAGCCTCCTTGTACCTACCTTCCTTCTCCCAATGTTGGGATTATACACATGTGCCATTTAATCTAGTTTTATTATGTGTGCTTTAGGAATCCAAACTCAGGTTTTCACACTTCCAAGGTAAGCACTTTACCAAACTCAGCCATCTCCTAAGTCCTAGATGTATTTAAATCTGTTTAATTTTTCTATAAATTGACAATCAATTTACACACAAAGCAGTTATGTACAGTAAAAAGTTAACATGTTGAAAAGTATACTTTTAGTACATTGGTTTAGACTAAACAATAATGGAAACTAATTTTTTAGAAAATAAATAAGGGACTAGAGATATAGTTCAGTAGATAAGAGTGCTTGCTGCCCTTTAAAAAGACTTGTGTTTAGTTTCTTGCACCCACATCAGACCACACACAACCTTCTATACCTTGAGGTCTAGGCTCTCTCTTCATAAGCACATGCAATAACATTTGCACACCAGCCACATATAAACACAGAATAATAAATAAAACATAAATCTTTAGAAAGTTAAAATGACTACATTAAAACCATCTGGTCCTGGGCTCTTTTTGGTTGGGAGGTTTTTGATGACAGCTTCTATTTCCTCGCGACTTATAGGTCTATTTAAATTGTTCACCTGGTATTGATTTCATTTCGGTATATGTAGTCAGACTGACTCCGGAAGAAGATGATGCAAAAGCAGACATTTTTATGGCACTCCAGACCCCTCTACTGGGCAAAGAACTGTGGTAGAAAAGAAGAACCACAACGTCTTAACTCAGAAGAAAAGGAACACCAGAGCCTTGCCTGCTGATGTGGCAGTAGTTCAAGTAAATGATTGTGGCAAATGAGCTATCCCGTTAATTGCCAACAGAATAGTGTTTGGAAACCCTGCAGCTAAACATGCCTGGCCTTGGCAAGTTTCTCTTCAGTACAGCAACATTCATCAGTGTGGGGGGCACCTTGATCTATAACATGTGGGTTGTCACAGCAGCACACTGCTTTAGAACTAACTCAAAGCCACACCAATGGACTCTTAGTTTTGGAACAACAATAAACCCTCCCTTAATGAAAAGAGACGTCCGAAGAATTATTATGCACGAGAGGTACCGCCCCCCCCACGCCAGCAAGAGACCATGACATTGCTCTTGTGCAGTTTTCTCCGAAAGTCACCTTTTCAGATGAAGTACGCCGAACCTTCTTCTTTGTTTGCCGGAACCTTCTGCGTAATTCCCGCCAAATTCAACTGTCTACATCACAGGATTTGGAGCACTCTACTACACTGGGAAATCTCAAAATGAGCTCCGAGAAGCCAGAGTGCAGATCATAAGCAATGACGTATGCAAGCAACCGCAGGTGTATGGCAATGAAATCGAGCGTGGGATGTTCTGTGCGGGATATCTGGAAGGAATTTATGATGCCTGCAGGGGTGATTCTGGGGGACCATTGGTTGTAAGAGACAATAAAGACACTTGGTATCTCCTTGGGAAAAAAAGTTAAAATGATGTTGGAACAGGTGATGTATGGCTTTAATACCAATACCTAGAGACAGAGGTAAGTGGATTTTGACTTTGTAGACAGCCTCGTCTACATAGCAAGTTCCAGGCCAGCCAAAGCTACATGGTGAGCCCTTGTCTCAATAAATAAATAAATAAAAATTAATTAATTAATTAATTAATTATGCACATGTGTATGAAATACATCACGGAGAAAGGGATTTCCAGTACATGCACTGTGTCTTGAATATTCATTGCGTTGAACATAATCTGTCATTAGCTGTGTCATCAACAAGGTAGATCTCTAGGAAATGACTTTCTGTCACAGAAAAGAGGCTAAGATGATTAGATTCACTGTCCACTGGACCATTTAGTCAATCCATATTTATCTAGCAGAAAGCTAAGCAATGGAAAAGCCCATCTCCGTAACTTGAAGAGACCTAGCCTGCAAACTCTAAAAGGAATGATTTGCAATCACACCATCACAACTTTTAAAAAAGCAACTAGACCACAACAAAATTTTTAAGTAGAGCAATAAAGCATTTTTGTCATATTCTTCTAGACTCTGGAAATTCTCTTCTATTATTTATTTTTGTATTTTAAAATTTATGTGTATGTGTATCTTTCTACGTTTGTATGCCAAGTGTGTTCAGGTGCTCTTGGGAACCAGAAGATGTCAGATCCCCTGAAGATAGAGTTACAGAAAACATTATGAGCTACCCAAATGGGTGCTGTCAACTGAACTCTAGTCCTCTGAAAAAGCAGCAAGCACTTTTAACTACTGAGCCATTTCTCTAGCTCCTGCCCTTTAAAAAAATATGTATGAGCATTCATGTGTTTCTCTGTATGGGCAGTCATGTTGACATGAGTGGAGGTACATGCAGAGGCCAGAAGAGGGATAGAGGTCCCAGGAACTGCAGTTGCAGGTGGTTGTTAGCTGCTCTAAGTAAATTCTGGGAATTGAATTTGGGGAGCTCTTGAAAGCAGTAAAACCATCTCTCCAACACAGAGACATCATTGTAAACAACAAATATTCATTTGTTATGCCAAGATCATAGAAGAACATAAAAGTCAGGAGAAAGCCCAGTCTCCTATAATCAAACCCTCAATGAGGCACCAGGTATTTTAGAGGTGATATCATTTTAGACAAAATAATACACGCTGCCTTTCCTTGTTCTCTCTAAAACATTGTGAATCTGCTTTTGTCTTATTTACGGAAAAAGTTTAAAAAAAAGCTCTAGATTCAGAGAACCCAATAAATAAGAAAGGATTTTAAGAAAAGAATGAAAATCTAGCCTCACAAAATGCCTGGAGAGGATGGCAAGGATTTGTATAGGTGTACACCACAATGTTATTGCTATCTGTGGAGGAAATGGAACTCATCTATAAGGCCAACAGCAAAGAAATAGCCACAAAATGGTGTATTAGGCAGGTTTTGCAAAATGTGCATGAAGAATTTCATTAATAAAAGGAGATACCTATTATATACTATTAGTTGAAAATGAAAGTAGCAGGTCAATGATGTGGCTCCGTGGATAAAGGCACTTGTAGTTGAGGACACATTGATCCCTGAGATCCATACGATGTGCTCAAACTGCCACATGTTTACCACAGCATGAGTACATGGGCATGCATATACACACAATAAATAAATAAAATGTAATATGATTTACAAGTACAACACAAAAATGCATGGGATAAATTTAATGGTCATAAACATATTTAAAGTTTTTGTAGGTGAGGAGACTATTGACTGTTCCATTTCTGCCAGGTTCACTTTGGAAAAACCATTGCTACTATGGCTAGTTGCTTTGGGTGTGGTTTGATGAATGGAGCCAAGGTGTCTGTGGCCACCTGGTTGAGAGCAGAATAGCAGTCACAGAACTGTGATGTGTATGTTTGATTGGCTCTCAACATCCAGTCCTGCATCTTCTTTCGTTGCTTTCTTGTTTTCTAAAAGTTGGGAAGCTGAAACTCACATTTCCCATTATTTCTTGAAGCTCTCCTGCTGGGTGTGAATTAGCTTCTGCCCATTAGATACACATTTATGCTGTTGAAAACTAAGGCACAAGTCATTTCCCTGCTTTCTTTCACTCAAGCTACTTATCGATACCAGAGGCACACAATTGTTATAGTAACAACAGATGAAGCAGCCTCCTCCACACTTTTAGGGTTTGGAAGGCATTAGATTATACCTAAGTCTAGAATCCCAGTGGAGAGGTGGCTTAGAGGAAAGAGTATTATGGGTTGGGCAGTTTTATGGATACCTGAACTCATTCTTTGAGGTCCAGCACATGGAACCTTCCCTCAGTGGTGACCCATTGACTTTTGAGGCAACTTGTGTTTTTTGTTAACTTTTTGTCAACCAAAAATATAAGGAACAATTTCTATTTTCTATACTAGTTCACAAAAGCACAAGTGTAGGTAAAATGTGAATTTTTATTTAGAAAGTATTTCACAGTGTTAAATGGCATACCTGGTTGTGCTTGCACATAATAGCACAGTCAATTGTGTTTGCGCATAAATGTATATGTGTGCATGCATGCACATGTATTCAGACTTAACACATGTATGTACAAGTATACACGGGTGTCAATGATCAGTCAGTATTGGGTGCTCTTCCTCAGGATCAAAAATAGATTTGAGTTTGAAATAGATTCACCCACTTACCCAGAACTCAGTGATTCCAGGAATCTGGCTGTCTCTGCCTTCCCAATGATTGGATTACATGTATTCACAACCATGCTTGGTTGGCGTTTTTTATTTGGAATCTGGGGCTCAAACTCAGGTTCTTGTGCTTCTGTAGCAATTGATTTATCAACTGAGAAATCTCCCCTGCCCTGCCTTATGGGGGGGTGGCACTTTTTTGTTCCAGGCTGCTTAGACCCAAAATAATCAAACAGAAACTATATTATTCAAATCACTGCTTAGTCAATCACTTAAGCATATTGCTGTCTAGCTCTTATATCTTTGGTTAACCCATTTCTATTATTTTATATTTTACCATGAGGCTCATGGCCTACTGGCATGGTTCCAGTTGGCAACCCGCATCTTACCCCTCTGGCATCTTTCTCCCAGCATTCAGTTTAGTTTTCCCACCTAGCTCTACTCGGCTAAGCCACTGGCCAAAAAAGATTCTTTATTCATTAACCAATAAAAGCAACAAATATACAGAAGGACTTCCCACACCATTTCCCCTTTTATGTTTAAATGAAAAGGAAGTTTTTAACTTTAACATAGTAAAATTACATATAACAAAATAGTTATCAAGTAAGAGTTACAGTACAGAAGCACTTCCCATACCACTGCATGACTGTATTTTAAGTTGTTTTCCCATAAGGATATATTAATGTGAGGTGTGCATTGCTGTATAAATATACAGTTCTGGACAGTGGGTAGAGAACATTCTTGAGGATGATTTAGCCTCATCCACTACTAGAGGCTCAGAGAATCAACTCATTACTTTAGACCAATGGTTACTATACACAACCACACAACACACTGAATAAGTATATTCTAGTGACAGTTTTTAAATGAAGATTAATTTACAGAAGCTATGGATGGTCATTATGGAAAATTACTACTTTCAGGATATACTTTTCCTCTTTCTTACCTTATCCAAGATAACTGGTCTATGGTTCTCTGGGTACTTGCTGAGGTGAAAACACTTTTGATCTAAGGATTCCTGCATACCTAGATAGTTGACAATGTATTCTCAAATCAACAAGCACTTATCAAGCATCTCCTGTTTATCAGACAGATGCAAGAGATCCAAAGACAATTTACAAATGTCATTTTTTTAAATGTGGTGTGTATACATAAATACATGTGGTGTGTGTGTGTGTGTGTGTGTGTGTGTGTGTGTGTGTGTGTGTGTGAATACAGGCACACATCACAATGCCTGTTGAGGTCAGAGGACAAGCTCAGATATTAGTCCTCATATTCCACCTTGTTTGAGTTTCTTATGCTGTTCACTGCTGAGTTCACCCAGATGACAGACAATGAGCTTCCAGGAACGTTCCCATTTGTGCCTTCCATCTCTCTGTCAGAGTGCCAGGATTACAGATGTCTGATACTTTGTTTAGTTTTATATGGATCCTGGGGATGTAAACTCAGTTCCTTACATTTATAGAACAAGTATTCTACCCGTGAGTTGTTTGCTAGCCTCAGATGTGAAAAAAATTTCAGAGATTAAAAAAAAATCTTCTAATTTCTTTGTGAAGGTAGAGTCATATAATAACATCTTAGTGAATGTTAATCAACTAGCTTTCTGGAGGAAAATGCATGGATATGCAAATGCAGAAATTTATTACAAATATTACTGGTTTAAAAATTAAGCACGCAATTTAAAATAATGCTATTAGTAAGGTATATAATCTTTCTTACACATTTCATAGAGTGAATTTCCTGTTAGGGACTATCATCCCCAGTTTTGCTGAACTCTTGTATCTACAGCCAAGTGATGGTTGAAAGATAAAACCTGAGGTCTGTGAAAATGATTCTGTGATTAAAGTAGCTGCCATACAAGCACGAAGACCATGATTCAGTGTCTACTTGAATGTAGCCTTTGTGTTGACCTGCATGCAATCTTAGTGCTCAAGAAGTGGAGACAGGGGATTCCCTGGAGCAAGCTGGCTAGCTAGACATCAGCAAGCTTTGGGTTCAAACAAGAGATTTCCTCGACAATTTGAAAACTGATCTAGGAAGACACCAGATATCAAGAATTACCCTCAATTTATACATGCCCACACATGCATGTATTGTGGAAGCATACACACCTGAACATACACATATGCTGTACATACGTACAAATGCAAAAAAGATGATTTTAAGTCATCACAACATAAATATTTTTTTTATCTGTGATAACCCTGTGGCAACAAGAAGGAGGAAAGAGAAACCATGAGGATGTTTCAGCTCTTCACTAACTCATTCATAAATTCATTTTTAATCAGATAAATGCTTCCAAATATTAGAAGAATGTTACCTAGAGTTTTTATGTAATTCACAATGCAGCAACAGTAGATGGCATATGCTTGATGTTTAATGTGAACTGTTAACATTTTATTTGTTACTTTCTTAAGCATGGTTTATGACTATAACACCAGTCTAATACGTCTTTGTAGTATTTTCCATCATGTAGGAGTTTCCAGCCTCATCAATTTCAAAAGGCCCATCAGCTGTTTCTGAAGACAGCATTGAGAATAGAAGAGATGCATAGTGGCATATCATTCCAGTTCTAAAATGTATTTAAAATAGAAACACATAATTTTATGCCCATGAATCATAATGAAATGTAGTTAATAACTAAGATAAGATGCGTTTTGGACATTTATTAGCTTACTTAATTTTCATATTATAGAATTTGCTTTTTAATATTGTGATACTATATTGACTCTCAAATAATTAACTCTCAAAATGCATTGAACTGTAAATATTACCTTTCTAACATGCATCTTGGGTGTGTTTGCATCTATGTGTTGGGTGTGAGTGCATGTATGCAAGTACCAATGGTATGTGGGTGTACAGGTCAAAAAACAATCCTGGGTGTCAGTCCTTGCTATTCACCTTGTTTGACATGGGCTTTCTTGTTATTCACTAGTGTGTATGCCAGGCTAGCTGGCCCTAGACTTTGTGAGAGTGTGATTCCTCCCATCTCACCATAGGATCTCTGCAATTGTGAAGGTTTGCTACGGTGCCTATCTTCATGTGGATTCTCAGAATCTGAGATTAGGTCCTTAGGCTTGCTAGACTGGTGGTATCAGAGAGTTCCAGGTACAATTGAGAGACTGAGGAATCTAGGAAAACACCTGTAGTCAATTTCAGCCTTTCCCAGGTAAGAGCACACATGTGTACATCCCCACATGAGCATGTATACATGCACACACTTCCAGGCACCCAATACACACACATGCAAAATTTTATGTGAAAGACAAGGTGTTTAGTGTCTGTATTTTGGAAAAATGATTCTAGTAACAATGTTAGGCAGGCAGAGAATGGTGTTTCAGGTGATAAGTTGCTTTGTTGGTGTATGAGTATCAACTCCTAGTGTTGGTATTATTCCAATCACAAGCAAACACAATTTGTTGGTCCAGTTACATAGGCTGAGGTAGGCTCACAGTGTTCCACCTAGGCCCAGGGAGATGGCTAACTTGGCAAACTGCTGTGAAGGCATAAGGACCAGAGTTTGATTCCCAGAACTCATGTGTCAGAGCCAAATGGTGACATGCTTGCAATCTCAGTGCTTTGGAAAGGTGTGACAGACAGTTAGACCACTGAGACTCACAGACTAGCTAGTCTAGTCTATTGAGTGAGATTCAGACTAGTGATGGACCCCATTTTCAAAACAATGTTGCTGATGTCCTGGGGGATATGTTAGAGGTAGACATTTGGTCTTTACATGTATACACAAGTGAGCATGCACACACACACACTCCTATAGACTTGCACACATAAGAACCCACACCACACAAAGACACACAGATGCATATATACATACATATATACATATATATAAACACACAAATACTGGATTTATGAAGCTATGACCATAAATATATCAAAGTCATCATCACTATAAATTTATTTGCCTATAAATTTAAGAGTTATAGCTAGATTCAATAATTTTGGAAATTAATACTTCAGGACCATTTTGTTTGTTTGCTTATCATATGTATGTATGTATGTATGTATGTATCTATCTATCTATCTATCTATGTATCTGTGTATCTATGTATCTGTGTATGTATGTATGTATGTATCTATCTATTGATCTTTCTATCTTCTATCTTAATTCCTGTGTGTGTCATAGAATGAATGTCAGAAGAAAACCTACAGGACTTGGATCTTTCCTTTTATGACGTGAGATTGAACTCAGGTCCTCAGACTTCAGGATTTAAAGTCATCACTTTTACAGTGAGCAGAGTGATGCTGTAGGTGGATAATGCTGATTGGCAGAGAGCAGGTAGTAAGTAGAGCTTGTTTAGTTATTGGGGTTGTGGAGGCTTCATCCACTCTCTCTAGGCTGGAAGCCAGGGAGCCTGAAGGAATCTTCTTACGCTTGTCCTCCTTGGAGCTTGTATTACAGGCATGGGAAGGACACTTGGATTGGTATTGGGCACTGCCATCATAATTCCAGCCTTCATGACTGTGTAGCAAGGGATCTTTACCTCTGATCCTTGTCTCCATCCCCAGCGCCAAGCTACTCACTTGAAAGTAACTGAATTCAGGTGTTTACCCACTCATCACACAGGAGAAATATGGCTGCCACTCTTATGGAAACAGCTGAACACAAAACTGTCAATGAAAACAAGGAAGGGAGCAAAACATAGAATCAGATGAACCATCAAAGAACACCACATGAAACATTTGAATGCCTGTTCCTCCTGAAAAGATAATCAATTCTATTGAAGTTAAAACAACCACTCAATTTATTACATATGGTCTGATGAATATCTAAAATAAGGATTTTGGTTGTGAAGTACCCTCGTTCAGATCCCAGCACCTTTATCAGGGAACTTACAACTACATACAACTCCAGCTCCAGGGAGTCTGATGTCCCCTTATGGCACTACACACACACACACACACACACACACACACACACACACACCACTAAAAATAACAAGACCTTTAAGATAAGGAGTTAACTGGATACACCTGAACATACCCACTCCTTCACTGTCTTTGTGTTGATACTTTATGAATCCCACTCACGTGTGCAAATGTTCACACTCTGGTGCTTTAGTCTCTGGAACTTCAATTCAGAATACTATAGATTATATGGCATTTGTCTTTTATTACTAGTTTATTTAAAATTTTATTTTTTGTTTTATATAATATATTGGATCTTAGTTTCTTCCAGATAATAAAAGGAAAGAAAAGAAAACCTTACTAGCTTGTATGTTGCTTTCAGCAATAAAAATTTTATCAGCATTTAAACATTTATTCACCCACTCCATTCTCTCAGTCATTTGAGGTGGTTCACCACAAACTCAAGTAAATTTTGAAGGACCATAAAAGGATAAACTGTCAAGAATAGAATTAAAAAAGAGTTCTAATAAGCAGCCTACAATATGAGGACAGTAGAAGGCTAACACAAACCATAACTAATTCTAACACAGGGAAGAGGGGCTGTAATGTTTATCTGCTGTGCTTCGACAGTCACCAGGAAAGAACTGCAGACTGTACGTGAGTTCCTGTGTCCTGGTGCTGGCTGCTTTCTGAATATGGAGTTCTGTGTGGACCTGTGACGGTGGAGCTGTGATGTCTGATCCTGACTCAGGGGGCTGGAGAGGAGGCTCAGCGGTTAGGAGCACCTGCTGTTCTTACAGAGGAGTAGCGTTCATTTCCCAACATCTGTGTTGAATGTCTCATGACCTGCCGGGGGATTGACACCCTCTTCTGATTACCATGAGCCTTTGCACTTACATGAACACACACACACACACACACACACACACACACACACACACACACACACACACACACGAAGATGTAAAAGTGCAAAAATCCTCAAAGAGTGTAAAATGTGCAAGCTGTTCCTGAATGCCTTGAGCGCAGTAAGCTGTGACCAAAGCGGCTGTCCTTGTCTCACCCATCTCAGGAGCCAATGGGAACTGCTTTGGCCCTTCCAGCCTACCTCAGGTCTCCTCCTCTTACCCTGTTATGCCTTTAACTTCCGGTGCTCATCACACCCACTGCCATTTAAATTCTTTTTAAAATGTTGCCTTTCCTAAGATAAAAATTATATTTATTCGTGTTGAAGAGGTGGTGCACACGCATGCCATTGTGCATGTGAGGAGGTCAGAAGAAATCTTGTGGGACGTGGATGTTTCCATCACTTGGGTTCCAGAGATCACTCATTTAGAATGAACAAAATGTATGTATTTGTGTGTGAGTGTGTGGTGTGTGTCAGTGTCACTGTGTTGCTATATATGTGTGTATGTTATGTATACATACATATAATGTGCATATACACATGTGTATACGTTATATGTATATGTGGTGTGTGTATGTATATTACCAGATGTTGTTTCCATAAATGCAGAGTTCTCACTCATTTGTATGCAGGATGTATGCTGCATGTGCACTCTTGAAAGCTAGAGATTGACACCTGTGACTTCTTCAATTGTTCCCCATCTTTTTGGGGTGACAAGGTCTTCACTTAACTTTAATTTTTTAATTTGAGTAGATATATGGGCAGTGAGTTCCTGAGATCCTCCTGTCTCACGTCTCCAGCCTTGGAATTGCAAGTGCACACCACCATGCCGAGAATTTGACACGGGTTCTAGAGATCTCTCTCAGGTCCATATGCTGCAGAGCAAGCACTTTACTGACTGAGCCACCTCCCCAGCCTCCATCCACAATCTTTTCTCGTAGCCTAGGATACAAAGTGATTTACTTTAGATGCTGGATAAAGGTGTCCAGCAGGACAGATGGGAGGGAGGCTGGCTGTCATGATCAGGAAGCCTCTGGAGACAGCATCGTGATACTTTCCTTCTATATTAACTATTTATTTGACTATCTGTGATAGGATCAATTTAGAATACCTGAAACAATTTGCTTCAATGACTTTTTTTGTCATCTCTTTTGTCATTGTTTGGATAGTACAGAAAGGAGGTCAAGATGTTCTAACAGCAACTGAGCCCCCTCTAGGTTCATCTTAACACAGTCATGAAGAGAGAGGAGATAGAGGCAGGAGCTGCAAATCATACTGCAGAGGCCTGAAGAAGAATCCTTTATGAAGTTTAGTGGAAAGTTTCAGGGACACACAAAGAGGTGAACTTTTATTTTGAAGATGTTTTAAATTATGTGCATGTGTAGGTGTGGAGGGTGTGCCCCTAGAGTACAAGTGCCTTCAGAAGACGAAGACGACTTTGGTTCCTCTTAAGTTGGAGTTACAGATAATTGTGTACTGAGCTTAAGTCCTCTGCAAGAGTAGTCTTTGTTCTTGCCAACAAAAACATAGCCACAGCCCCAAGAAGCAGGTCAGATTGGACATTATTTACATTTCCTATCGAATGCTTGGTAGCTTTCTCCCATGTCCCCAACCATCCTGGGGAGCTGTCTGAAGATGGTCTCTACTTGCTCTCTCTGTGTGTTCTGCTTTACTGCATTTGACCCTTCCCATTCCCCATCTCCCTTCCTTTCTTTCTATCCTTCATTGACTGGTTTGTCCAGTTGTCCTACTTGTTCTCCCTCTGACATGCTATATCTTTCTAGAACATTACTTCTTTGTCTTTTCTGCATGCTTTCTTACTCAAAAATGTTCCTGGGCTTTTGTAATGAATACATTTGCTCAGGGTGGGTGGATAAATTATGATTTTTCTCCCTCTTTCTCTCTCTCTCTCTCTCTCTCTCTCTCTCTCTCTCTCTCTCTCACACACACACATCAAGTTTCATTCATTACTCTTTTTACAGGCAAATCCACAGAAAAATTTCCTCTATCCATGCTGGTTGGATAAGCAGCAAACAGTCTGTGTACACAGCAAACACTATAGGGAATAATAAGGAGCCTACTTAATACAGAGGGAATGAAAAAGCTAATAATTTTCCCCATGGAGTATACACCCCTACCGCCCAATTCCAGTCAGGGCCCTAAAGTCTGTGCTTTCAGTCATCAGAAAACTTGCCAAAGATGATTTGTGAAAATTCATGTTTTTAGAACATTGCTCAATAATTGTACAGAAGGGACAGGAACTGTTTCTCGGGTCATAGAATGCTGGCCTTTTAAGCACGAAGCCCTGTGTTCTTTCTCTCTGGAGATGGCAGTGCTTACCTATGATTCCATCATTCAAGTGAGAGCTGGAGGATCAGGAGTTCAAGGCCAGTTTCGGCTACATAATGAGATCAGTGCTAGCTTGGGTTTATTAAACACTGTCTCATAAAAAATGTTCAAAGAGAGGGTATTGGGAAGCTTGAGTGTACAATAAGAAATTATGAGAAATCTTGAACTTCAAGAGAATTGATATTCTTAATGCACTCAGTTCTGATAAACATTCTTATGTTAGACTTCCATTTTCATTTCTTTTTCTATCACTGTAATAAGACATCATGATCATACCATTTCAGAAGGATGATCATTATGGCAGGAAGCATGGAAGCAGGTATGCGTGCATGGCCCTGAGGCAGTATCTGAGATTTCACATATGGATCGACAAACATGAGGCAAAGAGAACGAATTGGGAATGGCATTCACTTTCAAATCCTTATACCTCTTTTCTCCCGTGGTGACATACCTTCTCCAATAAAGCCACACCTTCTAACCCTTCCCAAACAGTTCCACCAGCTGGGGACCAAGTGTACAAACACATGTGGGCCATTCTCATTCAAACCACCACAGTTAAAGATACATGACTTGTGCTTTAATTTATATTTTCATCAACATAAAGGTGGCCCACCAATCCAAATGACTGGAAGTTAAGGAGAACAATGATAACTTATCTATAATGTGCCCTTTCAGATAGTCACAGCAGACAACTTCCTGGGCAGTAGAGATGTGTTCCAAATGAATCATGGCAAAATCAATTGTGTAAGGAAGAGAGGCACTGGGGCCTAAATATTAGTTTCTAATGACCCAGATGTGACATACTACCACAGACACCTCCAGTTACAGATGACCTATATTGTCTTAACACAAACTTACTTCATTATCCTGAATTCCATCTATATTTTTATAAGAAAAACACATTAAGCCAGTGATATGTAGGCCCATAAGAGTTTGCCAAGAGTTATTAGCAGTAGAAAAATCAATTCAGAACTCTCCATTGTGGATGAAGTTGCTCCACTTTTTTATGTCTAGAGAGAGCCCACTGCCACCCATTCAAGAAAAAGTACTCAAGGTACCTGATTTCACCAAAACTTTTAGAACACATACTCAAAAACAAATCCCTTTATAATGAAAACTGTGCAGTCCATCTCTACATCCCCCTCCCTCTCCTTCCTTCTCTCTCTTCCTTCGTGGTTGCTTTTCTTTTTAACTTCTCACTTGTCCGTGAGTAACTTTAAAAAGTTTATGCAGTGATTGCTCCTGCTTATTGGGATGGTGTGCAAGAATTTCACGTGTTTTTTATACACTACTTCATATTCAACTATACTCTCTCAAACAACAAACTGTTTGATAGCTAGGCCACACCACTCAGCCCTTAGTAAATTTGTGGTGACATTACAGCAATCTTTTTCTTTTTGAAGTAGAAGTTTCCAGGCTCTTTGTAAGTGAAAATTTAGGTTTTCTTTAGTCTCAATTTCCATAAGATTGGAGACTCAATCAGTCCACTGAAACAACCAGAAAAAAACTCACAGCTGTGTGTGAACTGACTGAGAGATTGGTAGAAAGAAGAGCACATAGATTTCTTTAGGAATATAGCTGATAATAACAAGTCACCGAACATTCATTGTACAGACGTGACCATACCATGCATTTTACACTCAATTGAGGGTGGGCCAAGGTAAAGATTTGTGAAGAGAAAAGTGAGCAAATTATGCTTTAAGAGTTTGAACCATATATTTCTATGTTGGGAAGAAGGGTAGAGATGGGAAGATGAAGGTAGAAACTGATGCTAAGACTTGTGCTTATAGAACGAACATAAGAATAAAGTGGGGTATGGGATCTAGAGATAAGGACTGGGAAGTAGATGGAACATATCATGTAGAATTGCATTTTGAGGAACACTGACCATTCTACCTTGGATAGGCTCAGATAAAAACAGAATAAACCGAGAAGGAATGGGAGAAATGGGCAGGGTAGATGAGGGTTCTCCTATAGACATTTTAAAACAGCAAGTAAAATTAAGTTATTCTGGATAGAAAAAGTCAGTAGTGCTAAATGAAGAGGACATGTCAGGTAGGAGCTGAGCTTCACTGTAACTTTCTCAGGATAATTTGTTGTATGTGTGTGTGTGTGTTTGTATGTGTGTGTATTCCTATATATGAGAATGTGGGTACTGGTGTGCTGTGGTATGTCATTACCTCTGATTCTTTTTTTTTTGCAGCTTCATTAAGACAGGGTCTCTTTGTTATTTGCCAATGATGTGGGATTCCCCTCTGTATGTTGTGAATATGTTTAATTACCATTGGTTAGTAAAGATGCTAGTTTGGCCCATGGAAGGGCAGAATATAGCAAGGGGGGAAATCTAAGCCGAGATAGAGGAGGAAAGACAGCAGAGTCAGGGGGATGCCAGGTAACTACCAAAAGAGAAAGATGCCAGAACCATACTTGTAAGCCACAGCCTTGTGGTGATACACAGATTAATAGAAATGGATAAATTTAAGATGTAAGAGCTAGCTAGGAATATGCCTCAGTCATTGGTCAAGCAGTGCTGTAATTCATATAGTTTCTGTGTGATTGTTTGGATCTGAGTGGCCAGAAAATGAAAGAACAATATCCATCTACAAATGGTGCCCATTGTCTGGCATGGATTCACATAAGACCAAAAAAAAGCTTTAAAAAGGGGGGTCTCCAGACCAACAAGAACGGGGGCCAAATACAGCTTCTTGGTAACCATGTATTTTCAGATAGTCTCTGCTGGTGGCTAGCAGAGGCATGGCTTCTTTAAGAGCTGGTTTCCTGGTTTGTGATGGTGGCACCAATAGCTCTGGCTCTTTGGGGGAGGTTCTGTTACAGTGCTCTTACATGGTGTTTGTGAGCAGAGTGCTACAAGTTGCTTAAGGGCAACATAGACCTCCTGTGTCCCTGGAGCTGGGGAAGGATCATGGCTGGCCAAGCTAGTGGCGAATGTACTTCCATCATGTTGAACTGGGCAGAGCCAAAAGGCAAAGCTGCAGCCTTAGTCCTAGCCATGCCACTTAGGATTTTAAGAAGTGCTGCTGGTCAGAAAAGGATTATGTATATGCAATAAAGACAGATTCACACAGAAATAAGCCTCTGAATGGGTCATAGTGTGTTTTAAAATATGTACATAGCCTTAAGAAAAAAGAAAATGGGTATAGGCAGTTACAGAAAGAAGTAGTTTTAAAAAATAAAATGAAGTCTTTAAAAAGACAGTAAAAGTAATATAAAAGAGTACAGACATTCATAGATTAAAGGAATAAAGATAATAAAATAAATATTAAAAAGGAATAGTGGAAAAAAAAAGCCACGTAAAGAGAGCCACAGAGAGTCTGGACTATGTGTACTACTGTGTTTTCTTTGGATTTTTTGACTGCTAATTATTTAACTGCTGAAAAACATTTGATTCTGGGGGCTGCTAAGCTAAACCAACATATATATTTTAAAGGTATCTTGAATTCAAAATTTGAGTCTAAGGATATGTACTTTGGAAAAGAGGTTTTGCTTTTGTTTCCACAGAAGGTAAGAACCTCTGGATTACTTACAGGCTAATGTGGTTTGATGGAACAAGACACCCTGAAAGATCTCCATGAACCCTAAAAATACTTTGCCCAACAAATAACAGGAAGCAGTTTGGAGAAAACTATGCCCAAATTTCCAAAATGCTTGTTTATAAATATTTATTTTTATTTTAAAAGGTCACAGTCAATTTCTAAAAAAATTAAGGGGGATAAGATATAGAAATGAATACTTTGTATTGGTATGGGTCTTGGTCTAGTGATAAAATTTAAGGTCAATTTTGTTACACTGTGTATATGCATTTTTGCTCTTGTTTAAGGTATTCTGTTTGTGCAGCTCATTTAAAAATGAAATGTGTAGTTAAGAAATCCAGATTAATAGATATTCATTTGTAATGATCAAGCTTTTTATTATGTTAGTTAGGATATATATATATATATATATATATATATATATATATAGAGAGAGAGAGAGAGAGAGAGAGAGAGAGATTTCAGATAGATAGATAATCTTTAACATTCCAAAAGACCAACAGAATATGACTTTTCTTGACAGTGAGACATATCTTCTTCTGGCCGCACCAATTATTTCATAGAGGTTGATGTCTCTATAATAACCTTTCTATGTGATGTTGGTATAGGATGGAAGCATCAGCTGTTTAACAGGGTAACACAACATTATGATTGCCCACAACCATGAAAAGAAGTGATGCACAAATATTTAAAGTTGAATTCTGCCTTTTTTTTTAACCAAGAATGCCAAGGACAGATGAAACAGTACACAGAGGAACTATTACTTTAATATAATCTCTTGGCCCTGTGTGTTCAGGAGCAGAAGCCTGGAATCAGCAGTAACTTTGACAGAGTGGCTCCTTAAACTATACGTGTGATACTTTTACTTGTGAATTAACTAGAATAAAAGGGTTTTGTTAAAATGCAAAAAAAAGAGAGAGAAGTCAGTATCAGAAACAGGCATCCCAAGGAACCAGTGAGATGACTCACCAGGTAATCTTGCCTGCGCCATGCCTGATAGTCAGAGTTTCATCATTGGGACCCACAGGAAAGGAGAGGAAAAACCCCATAGATGCTCTCCAAACATCCATCATAACTAAGTAAATGTAATAATAATAATTATAGTAATCAAGATACCCCAACAAAAATGGGTAACCACCTCCCTGTGCCTCTTCCTGCTTATTCTTATCTGATAGATTTGGATTGTAGCCAGTCACTCAGATTTCCTTCATAAAACCTACTTGGAGACTTTCTAGGGTATTTAATCATATTTATTTATATTTAGCACACTTATTATAATTATTCAGTATTTATTAAAACTAGCATGTTCTTGGTATTCTGAGACAGTGTAGTAGGTGGGCAAAGACATGGCTTTTGTTGATGAAGTCTGAATAGCAATTAGGAAATTGTTTCATGCTATTAACTTGACAATTGCACCAGTACTACTGATTCCGCTAAAATTTACCCTTGCTTTCTGAGTTCCCAAATGAGCTCCTTACAGATACTGTATTGCTAACACTTGACATTCCTTAATTTCTTAGTCTCACTGTGGAGCTTCATATTGATCACCAACTTGATGAGGTCTGTCTAGTATCACTTGGACTGCCTGGGGGGGAGTATCTAGATTGGATTAAGTGAGGTAGGCAGACCCACCATAAATGTGAATGGCTTTATCCCATGAGCTGGCCTCCTGGATTAAATGTAAAGGGGAAAGCGAGGTGAGCAGCATTCTTCTCTCTCTACCTCCTGATTGCGGGTGCCATGTGACCAGCTGCTTCATACTCCATGCTTTCCCTAGGTAGTGCAGTGACCTGTGCTCCAAATGTGTAAAGAGAAACAAACCCATTATTACTCAACTTGCTTTTTTAGGGTTTTATTGTATGTTTGATTTTTGCTTTTATCTGTCATACCAATAAGAAAAGTAACAAATACGTTCACTTTTTAGTTAAATCTGAGAATCGTGATAGGCATCTATAAATTGTACCTTTTAGATGCAGCGTCACATTTGATTTATACTTTTCAAAGGGGTTGGGGCAGAGGGTGGGTCTTCTAAGTTCATGGTTCCCACACATACCACTGAGAGATTCCATTTGAAGTTTTAATGATAGCCTAAGCAGCACGTTGAAAGGCAGCCAATAACATCCATCTCTTTAAATAAGTAAGCCGCAGGGCTGGAATAACTTTGGCTTTATTGCTTTTAAACTTCGTGGAGCCTGGGTTAAGCTCTTGGCTATGTTACATCTGAGAAATACAGACCTCATTTCACCTGCTCCACACAGCAGCTGCGGTTTTATTTGGAAAATTGATGAGAGCATTAAGTTTTGAACTCGTGTTGATTCTAATGTAAATAAATGCCTTCATGACTTCATAGTTGGGAGTGCCACTAATCCAGGCCTCAAAATTAAGGGTTACCTTGTTGATTGGGGAAAAATTAAGGCAATCAACTTTCAAGGCTTTAATAAATGAGATTGAACACTTAAAAATCATTTTGATGCTGGTTTTAAATGGAGATGACTAGAAAATCAATAGCATTATAACACACCCATGGAAGCAGAAGCATCTATACTCATTTTAAAGTTGTTTTCTTCTGCTGTTTGCATTGAATTTATTAATAAGGGGCTTAAAGTAACTATATAAATAATTGAATATGCCTTAGTAAGAGAATGTACACTGTATCTTTTGCTGGCAGTTCATGTAGAGAGAGGCCCAAGAAGCTGAATTTCCAAAAGAAATGATAATTTAGGCTTACCAGACTTCATGTATATTCATGAAATCAAATGTTTTCCAAGGAAGTCAGAAGTACAAAAGGCTCAATCATATTCCTGGTTGTAATACTTGTTGGTATATATGTGTTGGTATGTTTTATTAAATTATGGAACTTGATGAGTTGACCTCAAAACTAGCTAAGATGAACACATCTTGGCATGCAAATTATTCCCTCTCTGCATGAAGACCATCCTAACTCACATTTATAGTCAGGGTATATACTAGAGAGATTTTGGGATAAATTCTACTTAGCATATGATGAATTCTTGGGTGTGATTTTAAACAAAAGTTATGGTCATTTCATAGTGTACAGGTGGCTGATCCTAACTCAGTCAGTACTTGGAATGCATTTTGAACTGTTAGCACAAAAAGAAGCACAAATGGGTTCTATATTTTGTTATAATATTTTGCCTTTTGTTCAAAGCAGACTCCGGGGGTACTGCAGAATTGTTGTTAGACATGGAACAATGCATGGAGTTGATGCAATTCAAGCTTTTGGCTTCAGTCTCATGCATATTTAAGCAGATGGCCAATTATTAGTATTTTGAATTATTAAAAATAGAATCAACAGAACCACATACACTGGCTTATCATTGTCAGTTTGTGTCCCCATTTATTGGTGTCTTGGACTGAGCAAGCACAGGACACTGGGGTGGATGAATCTCTGTCCTGAGTTTAGTCAGAATTATAATCATAAAAATGGTTTCCACTTGTTCTAAGTTTACTACATGGTAACTCCATATTACATTGTTAGTTGTGAAAATCCTGTTTAATTTTAATAACAGTGGCAAAAGAAATACCTTTAGTTTTTGGGTAAAACCATTAAGGCTGTAGGCTTGGATGTGAGGGTAAAATTATAACATGGAATAAATAAAAGACTGGTAATGCCACATAGCCTCCTTATGTCCCAGGTCCTAACCTAGGTCTACTATTGCTTCTTTCTTATAATGAGTCATCCATATATGTATGCTGACCACAGAACCAGTACCCAGGGAATTGATAAGCTGTGAGAGTACTGGCTCTGTCTTCCATTGCTGGGCTCTACTTTCAACACTATGGATCACACTGACCCAGGAAGTGTTCTGTCTAGTAAGGCAAGGGGAAAATGAGTAATGATTCCCTGAAAGAAAAGTCACGAGCAGGGCAGAAAGCTAATGCATTTTCTTAACCCTCATCTCCTCCAACCAGAACTTTAGTTAGCCCTTTAAATGGCTTTGTGGGAAAATCATCACCTCCAGGAATAAAGAATGTGTGGAAGACAAGATAGTGAAGAAAATGACCTCAGCATGGGCTAAAAGACAGATACGTCTCCCGGAGACCCCTTTAAGGTTTGAAGATTCTCTAGAAAATCTCCCTGGATGAAGCATGAAGGCATGTTTATAACTCTGACTTATAACCAAAAGGATCGAATGTAGAACTAAGAAGGGATGGGGCTCAGGGGAGGCACTACTTCTGGGAGACACTGAGCCACACCTTCTGGTTATCCTCCAGTATTGTAGGCAGTGTCCTCAATCATGTCCCCTGTGACAACCCTTGAGCAATGCTTCCTCCTTGAGAAGGCCATCAGTTTTTCAGCACCAGGAGTTTCCGTGACGCGATATGGACACTTAGACACCAAGCATGTGCTCAGTTCAGTTGCCACAAAGGAAAGCTTTTGCATAGCATGACCCACACAGTCCACATGTCTAGCTTTTGTATAAGGATCTAAGTTGTAAACAATGGGAAATTGCCCAAATATCACTTCCTAAAAGTTAGCTTTCAGCCAAATTTGCAAGCTTTTCTATCACCAGCTATCTCAGGCCCGCTGTTTCCACTAACACAGACTAGCACATCTGCAGCTATGTGAACACCAATTCATAGAGAAAAACATATCCATATGCGAGGACAGAAGAGTTATAGAGTATGATGCAAGAGGGGCTTTCCTTCTCAGACATTTATAGGACCCCCTGCCCAGCTTTGCCCCTGCTTTCTGTGGAAGGATGGCATGTTAGGACATGACATCTAACTTAAATTTTCTTCTCTCTTCTCTCTCTCTCTCTCATTTTAAGTACTTACTGACAACATTCTCTCACTAATCCAGTTTGCTTTCTCTGGAGCAGTTCTTCACACTTACCGTAGGACTAAAGAATGTCATGCTGAAATCTTTGGTGACATCTAAACTGGGTTTTCCCATCAGATACTAACTGGAAACCTGAAGATATCGAATTTATCCTTTAATCCCATGGATGCTTTTATTGATGTCTTTGTATTTCATTAATTTTTGTTTTATTTTTCTTCTAGAAGCATCTCTGTGAGACAGGAAAAATGCTTACATAGTCAAGGCTCAGGAAAGTGAAGGGACCAGATGAGAACACAATTACCTCCTGTTGGAAGAAAAACATTTCCATTGAAAAAAATAGAGTTATTACTTCATAGGAAGAATTAACACAGATAGGCAATCTTAGCCCACATTTAGATAACCCTTGCTTTTGTGGTTCTAGGGGAGTTCTGGCCAGAGCTCACTGCCATGGTATGGTATCAGACTCCAGGTTATGATGGTTTAGACAGGACAAGAAGTTGAGAGTGATCAGAACTTGAAATTATTTGGGAAAAAAATCAGTGGTCATATTAGGATGAAGAGCCCTATTTGGTTACCAAATCAGAAGTGCATGATGAGGTGTAGGGAGACAGCTCAGAGAATGCATGTTGTGCAAGAAAGAGGAGCTGAGTTTGACTCTCTAGCACCTGTGTAAGAAGCTGGGCATGGCTACTTCTGTGCCTGTGGCCTTAGCACTGTGCAGGAGGGGAGGGGAGCAGAGACAGGAGAACTGATTGCTGGCTATCAGCCTAGCTCCAGGCTCAATAAGAGAGCCTGTATCAAGGGCATAAGGCAGAAAGTGATAAGAGCAGAACATCCGATATTGTTGAGCTTCCTTGTGCACACACACCTGCACAACACACACACACACACACACACACACACACACACAGAGAGAGACAGAGAAAGAAAGAGAGAGAGAGACAGAGAGAGAGAGAACATCATCCAGGAGAAGGAATAGATCTCAAGGTATGATGGTGTGGGCATACTCAAGAAAGAAAAAGTGAGTAGGGGTGGGGGTGGGTAGTAGAGCTCAGTACAAGGCAGAGATGCAATCAGTTATTTTTTTGCAGGAACCAGTTTGGGTATTCATTTTAAAATTTAACTTATTATAATGTATTTCCCCTTGTTTGGAAGGAAGCTGTCAAATAACCGGGTGGGCTATCTCTTCCAAAGATGGTTTGAATTAAAAAGAAGGCTTAATTACTCAGGTTTCATTTGCTACTTCACAGCTGCTGAGACACCCATTCAGGTGGGAGTGCTAGTCTTACAGAGACATATGACTGCAAAGGATGCTTAATATTCAAGAAGACCTTTTTCTTCAACATTGTGCCTTAATATATTGACTTGGGCCTCATTGAAAATCTGAGACTCAGGTTCTGTGATCTATATACTTAATAAACCTTTAAATAATGGAACAAGATAGACTGGAAGGGCCAACTGTCTTTGTTTCTGCTTTAAGCCAGCAGTTTTCTGTGAAGACTGGGAATGAGACTGATGTTGGCAGTGTTACAGAGCTAGGGAAGGTCTCTCATGTTCTCATATGGCTTCTTACCATTGTTGCCACATAGAAATGCTTTTTTTTTCTTCCTGATTAATCGTCCTATATGTCTCCAGGTTTTTTTTTCTGTTTCTTCTGTGAAGAATTTGCTTTTACTGGGGTTCATTAATATTTGAGAGTTATTTGTTCAGCTATCAGGTTTTGTCTTCATATAGAGAAGGTTCTCATTTCTCATCTGATGCATTAAAATAGATACAGATACATAAAATTGTGCTTTGAGTGTGAAATGTCCTTCATAGGCTCATGTGTAACATGAGGGCCTGGTTGGTTTCTGTCCTCCCACCAGGTTCCACAGTCATTAGGTCCACAATCACACAGAAGGTCTACATTAGTTATAAACTGATTGGCCCATTAGCTCAGGCTTCTTATTAGCTCTTGTAGCTTATATTAACCCATTATTCTTATTTGTGTTAGCCACGTGGCTCTGTACCTTTTTCAGTGGGCCAGGTCACATCCTGCTTCTTATGTTGTCTGGGCAGGACTGGGGAAAGAGCTTCCTTCTTCCCAGAATACTCCTGTTCTCATTGTCCCACCTCTACTTCCTGTCTGGTTTTCCCACCTATACATCCTGCCTGGCCAATCAGCGTTTATTTAAAACATGATTGACAGAATAGAGACAATTATCCTGCACCACTTCCCATTTTTTTTAAACAAAGGAAAATATCCATAGTTCATTTTTTGGGAATGTGGGCATAGTATTCCAGGCTACTTCCAGCTGGTTGGGGGAACTGATAATCTTATGGGGATTTAAAGAAAATTTAGAGTTATGATCAAGACCTGACTGGAGTATCCTGTGAGGCTTGATCATCTCAGGCAGCATCTTGAATCTGTTCTGGATGTAGAACTCAGACATCTGGGCTATCTGTTCCTACTGGAGAGTTCTCAGGTGGTCTTCCTTGATCAAACTTGATTTTTCTTAACTCAGAATGAATCCACAGTCTCTCATTTCCTGTGGAAACAAAAGCAAAATCTCTTTTCCAAAGTAACATACCTTTTGACTTCAATTTTGAAGTCAAGGTATTTTCAAAATACCTATCTTAGATTAATTTAGAAGCATTTATAAGCAAATATCTTTTAGCAGCTGTTGCTCCTTCCTCAGCATTCAAACAATTCAAAGAGAGCACAATAACATACAGTATCAAGATTCTCTGTGTATTTTTCATCTTTATGTGGCTTTATTTTAACCTCTATTTCTTTTATTTTTACTTTTACTTTTGGCTTTTGAGACAGATTCTCTGTGTATCTTTGCCCCAGAACTCCCTCTGTAAACCAGGCTTTCCTTAAACTCACAGAGATCTGCCTGTCTCTGCCTCCCCAGTGCTGGGATTAAAGGTGTGTGCTACCACACCTTGAAGTCACAGAGATCAGTCTACCTCATATGTGCACAGCAAGCAGTTAATGGACTGTGCCATCTCCCTGGTGATTAACAGAGAGTTTATTAACCCTGGCTGAACATCAGCATGATTGAACATTTTGATTAAAGTTATAGATCCCTATGTCCCTGGTTGAAGGGTGTTGCACTGAACCCTCCATAGTTAGGGGTAATCTCTATTGTAAGTATACTTCAAGCAGACCACTCTGGAAGGTAAGACTTGAACCCAAAAGGGCAGACAGAAGCCAGTGAATGTCTTTCTAAGCTATGTGTTATCAGTGTACACTATCGAGAAGGGTGGGAGAAGAGAGCCTTCTTTGTGAAATCAGAAGAGTTGCTGTGAATCTTCAGTGGTTTAAATGTCAGTGTAGTAAGGAATGGCTGTGCTTGGGATAAGAGCCACAACCAAGGTACCCAAGACAAAGCCAGGAACAGCGCAAGAGGCTGTGGACTGGGGAGGACAATTCTCTCATCCACACTTAATACATAGTAGTTTCTTTTGTCTCCATCTTTGCTTTTGACAGCAAGGAGTTGGCGTGATTTCTAGAATGTGCCTGTCTGTATTTCAAGTTACCTCTGCGAGCCACTCACTGTAAATATGGGTTTTCCAGGCCCCCACTTATCTAATCCACAGCTCCAGGACTCTGCCCTCCAGGCCACCCCACCACTAACTATACCACTCACAAGCAAGGGGTATTTTTTTTTAAGTGGGAAAACTATTTTCCGACATTTGACACCAAGTATCATACTCAGGTACAATTTCTCAAGTACACAATTGCATTCCCAGGGCAGGCTAAGGTATAATTATGAAGGCCATCTCTATATTTGTTGCCTACCCTGTAGTTAACAGGGAGGGATGGTCTCCTATTTTCTATTAAACGTTTTGGGGAAAAAAAAAAACCCAGAGACATGACAAGGTTCATGACCACGCAGAAATGGGGATTGGAGTGTCCTCACTCTGATAGGCAGGCACACATTTTAATTATCGACTTAGTATTATCTTTTTGTGTTTTGTATAAAAAATAAGAATGATAACTTGCTTTCATGTGCATAGAAGGAATGAAATTGGTTTGAGAACATGGCCAGCTTTCCTTTCTCTTATGTTTTCCCATTTCAGCGATTGTTATTCTCATTGTATGAGTAATACCTACAGTAGAAAGAGACAGTATGAAGTGCAAAGAAGGAGAATGACCCATGATCTCACAGTTCAGTTAAAAGTTCCACCAATCTTTGTATGAAGGTTTATTCAATCTCTTTAAAACTCATATTTACTTATTTATTTGTTTGTTTAATGTGTACAAGTGTGTGTCTGCATTAGTTTGGAGATACTACATGTGTGCAGTGTGCAGATATCTGTGGAGACAAGAAGAGGGCATGAGATTTACCTCGAATTGCAGTTTCAGGCAGTTGTGAGTCACCCAGTGTGGTTGCTGGCAAAGAAACTGAGGTCCTCTGCAAGAGCAGTAAGCATTCTTACTGAATTACCTCTCCAGCCCCATCCAATCTCTTATTTCATGTATACACGCCAAAAGATTATATTATAGAAATTTTGCATTCTGAATATTTTTGTTTTATACCATATTATGAGAAAACATTCATTATTACTGTAATAATATTATGTTCTAAATAATTTCAATTATTTGCCAATGGCTTCTTATAAATCAGTAACTCACATAAGATATTAATCATCCCTATCTAAAATTGTTAATAGTGCTTAAGTCATTATGACATGACCGCAGAGACAGAAACAAAACCTCAAGTCCTGGCTCTGAAACTAGATTTGAGCATGTAAATAAATCACTTAAAAATTGAGGGGGGGTGTAAAATGCAATTGTGCCGTATTGTTTGTTTTTCAAATTATTCCCACTCTGTCTTCCCAAGAACAAGCTGTGTCACACATCAGTACTAGACTGTTCCTCAAGTTTCTCTAAATTTGCAATTTCTTCCATTCACACATTCCCTTTTTGAACTCAATTTCATCGTTCAGGGCAGATACGATTCTGGTACCAAACTGCTCACTTTTTTGCTTCTTCTGGGGTTCTGTCTTATCCAGGATCCACACCAACTCCATGTGGAGACACATTCACATGCTGGGGCCCTTCAGACATCCTCAGACCAGCACCTCCCTTTGTGCAGCACAGTTTTGCCTCGTCTTTTGAGAGCATCTGAAGCCCCACTCCTTCTGGGGCGTTTCTGAAGTCTAGTCCTTAAAGGACACTGAACTGCTCTCTCCCATGTTTCTGTATCTTGAAGCCAAGTTACTCTAAAGTGAGAAAAAATGTTCATTCTTAAAAACTATGAATTTAGATATTTTTATGGCTTCTCATTATTTCTGGCAAAGGTGCCAGCATATCAGATATTCATTTTCTTTTTACTGTGTTTCTAATATCTTTTCTGCTTTCCCTGTTCAGGCAATTGTTGCTTGCTTAGGCATGATCCTGCTTTAAAGCTGATTAGTTTATGATACGCTTTGAGAAAGTATGAATGCACATGGAAAGGGTAAAGTCCCCCAAACTAGAAAACTAACAAAGTAGATGACAAAAAGGAAAAACCAGTCCGAGTTAGATTGAGAATCCAGTCCTTACCAGTTATAAGACACCCATGCAGCTCTTCCTGATTATACAAAAGTAAAAACTGCTAATTTCTACAGTTGTGCTAATTAAGTAATGACCTATGGGTTCACATAATGTTGACTTTTCTTGAGATCATTCTAGGATATCCATTGTTACAAATTATTAGAAATGTTTTTAGTTATGTGTCAGTCTTAAAAAGGAGTCATATAAAATATGTATTGATGTCCTGTGAGATTTTAAGAAATAGAAGAGCCTATTAACATTTGGAAATCTCTAATCGCTGACATTCAGTATTGGTCTGTGGAGAAGATTCTGTTAGTAGAGTACTTGCTGCATAAGCATGAAGTTCTGACGTTGGAAATACAGGACATGCAGAAAGATCCAGTCACACTGGAGCCTGCCTGTGACCCAAGGGCTAGAGAAGCAGAGACAGGAGGATACCTGAAACTCTCTGGCCAACTGGTCTATCTGAATCAGTGAATCCCTGGTTCATTGAGAGACACTCTCTTAACAATGAAAGTTCATGACTGAGAGAGAAATTCGAGTCAACCTTTGCCCTCCATGCATGCACCAGCCCATGTCTGTGTAAACATATATCACACACATGCACACACAAGAAGTCTTCAATACTAAATGTGAAACTATAATAAGGATCAAGAAATTAATCCGTAAATCACACCTGCCACTTTCTGGCATTTGTTTAAATCCTTTGGGGAAAAAAAATGTGAGTTTGTGGTAGAATAAATTTTTATACTGTTTGATAAATCTACTTTTAAAGCAGCCAAGAAGCATATTAGCATATTTTTGTACAACAGTAAAACTACTGAAAAAGATAACATGGTTAGGTTATAGGCATTTCCTTAATAGACATAGAATGTGAGACAATCTGGATTGGATTCCATCTTAAAAGATGGAATCTTATTTCTGAAAGAAGGAGAGGCTGAAGACCAAAGAGACCTCCATGAACTGTCAGGGTATCAAGCTTGAAAGAGTGGAACTGAGATGAAAATCCAGCTCCCAGCCTTCACCTTCTCCACTCCATTAGGAATTTTACCCATGTCATCAGACAGCCTCACCTAATATCTCTGTCATCTCTCTGGGTTTCTCAAAATACTATCTAAGGGGGATAAAAAAATGGCTAAGAGGTTAAGAGGTCTTGTTGCTCTTCCAGGGGACAGGAGTTCAATTCCCCACGTTTCAGTTGGGCAGCTCAACATCCTGTAACTCTAGTGCCAGTCTACCTGACATTCTCTTCAGGCCTCTCAGTGTACCCACATATATGTGACAAACACATTCATACACATGCACATTAATGAAAATTAAATTAAAATAATAAATCAAATTTAGAATAAAAATGCATTTAAGTTTCAGTTCATGTTCTGTATTGACATAATTTAGTGCCTGTGAGCATTTTATTATAATTGTTATTCCCTTTCTTCCCCATCCCACAAGCCAGTTTCTATGGCTTAGTCTTTTCATCCAAATAACTCTTTTTAGTAGAAATAAATCTCTCATGGCTTTTTTATGCTATATGTCAAGCTCCCTTATGAATCTGTCTAAAACATCTGACGATTACATAAATCCCACAGTGGCGAGGATTTGCCTTCCATGCATCTAATTAACCTTTAATTGTCTATTGTGACTGCCATGCACTTCAATAGTTGCTTGGTTTTTATTATCCATCTAATTAGTGTGGTTTAAGTGGCTTTTTATGTCAGATTTTATTATATCAGCTTGCTTACACAATTTTAGGACACACCAGGGAGTTCTAATATTGTTAATGCTGAAGTATTCTATGTATATGTGTTTGATTTCCCTTTCATGGTAGCAAGTGCTTTGACCAGTTTCTCCCACTAGGGTGTATGAGTAGTCCATGAAATTCCTCACTGCTGGCAAAAGGCTTTCCATTAATTGTGCATCAATAATGAACACAGCCAGTCAGTTTCAAATGGCTTTTCTCCCCCAATAAACCACCTTGGATTTCTGAAACAAAGGGAAAGAGCTGAACAAGAAATAGCAAAATGCTACAATCCAGGGAAAACTAGCAAATGTGTCTATTTGTGAAATTGTTGCTACAGCCATGCCTTTCTAATTTACCAGTGGGCTGTGGATTTCATTTGCATGGGTTTCCATCTACGAAAGGATGGTGAAGCCCACACTGATGTTACATGTGCAAATGTGGATTCTGCCTACCACTGACTTCTTCTCATTTCTTATCTTTGCTTGTGGCAGTCTTTTTTAAGTCAAGATTCACCTTGCCATTGATGGAATTATTTGAATTTTCATATCCCCATTGTATATTTTGTTCTTTTTCTGTGAACTTCCTGTATCATTGAATATTAGTCTGAGAATAACTTGTTCTGTTCTTACAGAGGAGACAGTTGTTGAAGAACACTCACTACAATCTGTTTCTTTGGTCACTATGAGCTCTTCTATTAATTTCTTTGCCTTGGTTACTTAGCTTTAAAATAGAATTAATATGTCTGTTGTGGATAAGGAAACAGCTCAGTGGGTAAAGTTGATATGCGATTTTCCTCTGTATGCTGTGATTACCTTTAATGAATAAAGAAACTCATTTGAACCTATAGCAGGGCAGAACTTAGGTAGATGGGGAAGACAGAACTGAATGCTGGAAGAAAGAAGGGTGGGGTCAGAGAGAAGCCATGAATCCTCTTCTGGAGACAGACACCAGAACTTTAGCCGGTAAGCCACAGCCACGTGGCAATACACAGATTAATAGAAATGGTTTAAATTAACATGTAAGAGTTAGCCAATAAGAAGCTAGAGCTGATGTGCCAAGCACTGGTTTAATTAATCCAGTTTCTATGTGATTATTTTGGGCCTAAGCTAGGCAGGCGGCCAAAAGCCAAAAAGCAGCATCCTCCAACATAAAGTGCTGGCTGCACAAGAGTGAGAACCAGACTTCATATCCTCACAATCCACATGAAAGCTGATGTGGTAATTTTGTCATCTGTAATTCCATTGCTCCTGTGGAGAGATTAGAGGGTAGGGACAGGAGAATCCCTGGTGTTTCATGGGCCAGCTAGCCAATATATGTAGCAGCAAACAAATGGCCCTTTCTCAAACAAGGTGTAGAGCTCAGATCAATACCCAACCTTGTCCTTTGTCATAATCTGTTCATTGGCATATACATGCTTATATATACACATTGTATGTCCACTCACTTCTCCACACACATTATAAAAGGAATGAAACTGATTGTTACTAGAACTCTGTATCTTGCTTTGTGTTTTTGAGAAATACAGAAGATCTAGTGATTCATACAGTCCTCAATTTATTGTGAATAGGCAAAATGTTCAGTGGCAATTGCCTTACATTAGGAAAGAAACAGTGTAGAAAGAAAGCTCAAGGATAGTCTGTCTCCCTACAGAACAAGAAGTAATGGATCCATTCCATGTCTTTGATTCACTGTTTAGCCTTAAGGACACCATGCTCTGTACGAACTCAACTGGGATAATTGTCCTTACAATGGGGAAAAGAAGACTATGTCAGCAGTTATTATGAACAGAAATTATTTCAAGAAGTCAAAGATTATTCTGTCATATATTTACTGAGCATCTTCCATGTACTAGGGATTGAGATGAGGGACTGTTAGATAGTTTAGGGGGCAAAGGCACTTTCCACAAAGCCTGAGATTTGAGTTCGATTCTCAGGTCAAGCACAGTAGAAGAGAACTGACTTCCTCTAGCTGTTCACTGATATGTGCACCCTTGCAGTACTAAACAAAAAAAATGTAATATAAATTACTTTGGTTAAGACTGGGGCTGGGAACCAATAATGCAAAGATGAGGTTGATATTACTGACATTACCTCACTGCTCATTACTTTATAAGTGACATTCATTTAATGCTAACTATTTTATAGTGTGATAAGATAAAGTTGGTAAATAGATAAGATAAATAGGTAACTGGACTGAGACATGTTGAAAAGGCCCTCATATATGTTTCCTCATTATAAATATAAATGAGGGGATCACTATGTCGGCAAAAGCAGCTGCCCTACAATCTTAGCAACCTGAGCTCAATAACTGGAGCCCACATAAAAAGGCAGATGTCACAGTGTACATCTGTAATTCTATGATGAGATTGGAGCTAGATATAGAAGAATCTCTCAGAAGCTCATGGACTGGTTAGCTTGGAGGACAAACAAGGGAGACCTTGTCTCAATAGCGTTGTACAAGAGAACAAGCTCTGGAAAGCTATGCTTTGACCTCCACACTCACATCTGACTTGAATATACACTCACACACAAAATAATAACAAAGAAACAAAATAAACCTGAATAAACTATGTTCATAAGGATAATATGTCTAAGATATGGCAAATATCAATATCAAAGAAGAAGCAGGACATAATTATGACTCTTTAGGTTATGGCTTGCAATTTATTTTTCCTGAATTATGCATAAGACCTTTGGTATCTATGTGTTAGGGTGCATGCTTGTGTGTGTGTGGGGGGTAGATTCTCATATGTGCATTTGCATGGGGAGGCATAAGATGATCTTGGCTTTGATTTCTCAGGAAACATTGTTTCCCCTTTTTTGTCCTAAGATAAGGTGGATCATTTTTGCTCAGAATTCCCTAAGCAGGCCAGAATGGCTGTCCAGTGAGCCCCAGTGATCTGCCTGTCTCCAAATTCACAATGCTGTGGTTACAAGTATGCATTGCCACATGCTAGCTTTTGCCACCTGGATTAGAAAACACTTCTCCATGTTTGCAAGGCAAATAACTAAGCCATCTTCCCAGCCCCTAACTATACTTATTATGTTACACAACATTGTAGAGCTTCCTTTAAAACTCATTTTCCATGGATTCATTTGGTTCCCCCCAGTGAACTAAGGAAGAGATACTGTATGAGTTTTGAACTTTACTGTGAAGGAGACATGATAAGTTTCTTCTAGTCTATTTAGACTATCATTAACCAATGAAGAAACTTGCCTTGAGAACTCACTGTTCCTTGGCCTCTGTTGAGAACAAAGAACATCTGTCATTGAAATACCCTGAGGCATGTGTTTATGTTGACGGGAGTTTCTGTCCAACCCAGTCCTGTAGCCATTCAGTCCCAAAGAAACACACAGAGGTCTACATTAATCATAAGCTCAGGCTTCTTATTAATTAATTCTTACACCTTAAATTAGCCCATTATTCTTGTCTATGTTAGCCACATGGCTTGGCACCTTTTATCAGCAAGGCATCCTCATCTTGCTTCCTCTGCATCTAGCTTCCTCTGTGTCGACTGCAGATTGAACCTTTCCTCTTCTCAGAATTCTCATTGCCCCGTGTATACTTCCTACCTCATTGCCCCTCCTATACTTCCTACCTGGCTACTGGCCAATCAGCATTTTATTAAAACAATACAGTATAAGTGACAGGGTATAAGACTATTGTCCCACAGCAGGTTAATACCATTGTAGACCAGATAACCACAAACATACTGAGGAGCATTGAATAACTGTAGTTGTTATGTGGACACTTGAAGATTGCTGACCACCATTGTTGGGGAATGGAAAAATACAACTGGTTAATCAAAATAAACACTATAACCCTAAATGCAACCATTAATTGATGAAAGAGTGGCTAAATTATTAGAGAAAACAGTTTTAACCCAGTATCAAGAGATGACTCTATGGTGTCTCATTATACCAAGAGGGTGAGTTTTCGATTAAGATCCAGCCTTTTCTAGTTTAACCTAGGGCATCATCAATTACATAACAGACCCAGTGACTAATTCTATCATACAGCACACAGCCATCTTAGCCTGAACTGTGAGCTGTGCCTGCACAAAGATCCTCACTAGCATCTGTTAATTCCCAAGTTCCAACTTCTCTCTAATAAACCCAAGATAAGGGGTTAGAGGGTCACAAGACTACAAATTAGCACAAACACAGTCCATCTGGCTAGACAGACATCCGACTTGTCTCTTCCAAAACCTCTTATTTATAAAAGAGAGCAAGGAGAAGAAAAACTAAAATAACAAAATGCAGTATGTAGTTTTAGGGTGGGTCCTGGTTTGAAAAAAATTTAAGCTAAGAATATTTGAAGACAATTGGGAAAATTTAATTATGAATTATATATTAAATCATACTCAGAAGTCATTAACTTTGACTTGTAATTAGGTTAAAAAGCCACAAGTTATAGAAATATATACTAAATCATTTAACATTTCTACCTCACATGTGAATAATTTACATAAACTTAGTTAAAAATAGATGCTACAACTATGGTAAGAATTATTGTCAGTGCAATTTGGAAAACAGGCAAAAGATATTTAGGATTCTCAATTCTCATCTTCCAACTTTTCTATGGGCTTGGATATGTGTTTATTTGTGTGCCTGTGGATGTATGTGGGGTGCATATGTGTATATGTGCAGAGGCCAGAGGTTGATGTCATGTATCATCTATCATTGTCTATTTCTCTCCATGTTGAGTTTTGAGGCAGTCTCTTACTGAACCTGGAGCTCACATACTTGGTTAGACTGGCTAGCCAGGGAGTCTGAGGGCTCCTCCTGTCTCTGCCTCCCCAGCACAGGGATTACAACCACACTGCTGTACTCAGTGCTAACACTGCTATAGGGATTGAACTCATGTTCTCATGCTTGTGTGGTAAGCACTTTATTGATCGAGCCATCTCCTGAGCCCTGGTTTATTTGAGTGTGTGTGTGTGTGTGTGTGTGTGTGTGTGTGTGTGTGTGTGACTGCTTGAAGACAGGTCTCATGCAACCCACATAGTTTAGGAACAGCCTGAGGTGAATGATAACCTCATGCTCCCCATACTCCTTCCCCCCCCACCTCTGAAATGACTAAGAGTACATCCTGGTTTAGGCAGTGGTGAAAATTGAACCCAGTACCTCTGTTCTACCTACAGCTATCCCCCCCAGCTGAAAACTTTTCAGTAAGAAAGACTAATGAAAATGCAGTGGGCACACAGAGGGCATCATCTAGGCTGCCACTCTCGACACGATCTGGCCCCGCTTTTAATGTGATGTTTTTAATGACCTCAAAAATATGTTATCTCTTTAAAGACTGTATCTCAAAGAGGACAGTGAGCTTTATGGAGAGAAGTTCAAAGGTCATACTTTATTTTTCTCAACTCAGGCTGCTCAGTGGATATTGAAGTAGAACAGTTGTCATTCAATGATAGTTTCTTTTCAGTTTCATAATATATGACTATATACTGTCCTTCTTGGTAGGTGAAGCATGTCTTTGTGTGTTAGAGACAAGTTGGATAGCTAATTTCAAGCAGTGCCTTTTCGGACTTCAGAAGTGAGTAAATAAGCTAGAGATTATTCTGTGTTAGCTGTGACGAGGACGCAGGCTTTGCTGTCCATCTGCGCTTACACAGCGAAACAGTACGGTGGGTGCCCACATAGCAAAACATCTGCACAATCATTTTCTCCATGTCTCTGTGCTGAGCTAAATGTATTTAGGAAGAACAGGATTATGACTCAATTATCAAGACATGTATACTGTTGGTCTGTAAGACTGTTGGTGATAAAAACTTCCCCATCTTATTGATAACAGCACTGTTATACCATGTTATAAAGTTCTCTGGTCTTGTGTCTTGTGCTTACTCTGTGACTGTCAACATTCTGGAACTGATTGGCAAGTAATACAAATTCCTCAAGAGTAAAATTTTAATGATATATTTAATTCATATATATTTATACTTATATATATACATATATATAATTCCAACCCAGTGATTAGACAGGTAGCTTCAGCCATTCTCATCAATGTCTGGGGTTAGCTGTTAGCTCTGATAGCGACAGAAAGATTAGGAACCTGAGGCTTTCTAGAAGAGCTGAAAAGTTGGGGTTATTAATACAGAATACACTTCCTTTTAAAGCAGTAATACAGAAATTGATGATACAATTATTAATCGCTTGCCTTCCAGATCCCAGGGAATAAGGACATGTAATGTACATTATTGAAGGACAGAGGGAAGAGTTGGACTAAGAATCTTGCACATATACAATATTGTTTTTAAAGTTGTAATGGTTCAAGTAGGGATTAAATATAATGAGATAAATCAAAACAATCTAGGTCGTTGTTGCTATGTGGACTGAGCCCTGCCACCGTAAACTAAAAATTTCAGGGCTAGAGAGATGACTTAGCAATTAAGGGCACTTAACGATCTGGTCAAGCACTTTGAGTAGCTCCTAACTATCTGTTTCTCTAGCCACAGGGGATCCAGTGTCCTCTTCTGGACTCTTTAGGCACTGTACTCATCTCAAGTGCATGATGTATACACTCGTGCATGCGTGCATGTGCACGAGTGCGTGTGCGTGCACACACACACACACAGAACAATGTATCTTTAAAAAAAAAAACTTTTTTTTCTTTGGATAAATTCAATACCTGGGAAAGGAGCTGGGAGGAGTAGGGGAAACTGTGGCCAGGGTATATTGTATAAGAGATGAATCTGTTTTCAATTGAAAAAAATAAGAAAAGGTGGAAGGGGAGAAGGGAGGAAGGAAGAAGAATGGAAAAAATATATAGCTCAATCAAAACAATAATAACATAAGAGAAATATAAAAGAATACCAGACAAATGTAACGAGTGTAACTAAGTTGGAATATTGAGATAAATATCAGGTAAATTAAGTGATTATGAACTCTTGAGATAACACAAAGAATGCTGGTACTTTTTATTAAATTGTTTGAATAAAAGTCTCAATCACTATATCCATTTTAATGTATGGAACAGAGCTGGAGAGTTCAAGTTTGCACATTGCCAGGGCTTGTCAATATTAATTAGAGAGGTTTGACATTGGAGCACAGACCACATGTTAGAAAAGAGAGAACACTGTGATCACATGCTGGCATTTATTCCTTGTTAGAAAGCTTGATTGAGTCATTCAGATGTTCTGATTAAGAAGCCATGAGATGATAGCCTGTGGCAATCTGGGGATACTATGGATTATGATGAAGAAATGTAGAAAAGGACCAAGAAGATTGCTATGCTTGCTTCCAGGCCTGATGACTGGAGTTTGATTCCCCAGAGGGGGAGACTAAGCATGTGTATAATGTGTGCTATGGAAACACATTTTAAAAGTTAACATAGGATATGTTGTATAACATGTATTTATATACATGTGTAATGAGGTCAGATTTTAGGGAAAAATCCAGAAAATAGCTTTCAGTTTAGAAACAGTTGAAAATATTTAAATATAGTTAACATGTATACTAACATAATTGTCACGAACTTTCCCAGGAATCTAATATCTTCTTATGGCCTCTGTGGGTAACTGCATGCAAGTGCACACACCAGGGTGAAGACACACACACACACACATAAATGAAGCTAAGAAATAAAAGTCTTTAAATTATTTGAACTGCCTTGGCTCATTCATTGAAAATAAGTTCATCTTCTCTATTCTCACTCTTACCTACTTCGCTTAATAAATGAATCTTTCAAAAGATTGCTTTATTTGTGCTAACCATGAGCCTAAAAGATTTTTACGGTGCCTTCTCTAGCCCACGAGGTTTCTGACAGCAGGCTGAGAACCATTCCAATATGTGTTTCACTCCACTAACTGCATGCAAATATATTTTCTGCAGCTTCTACTTGAAGGGTCTCTGCAGGAGGCTAGATGAAAGGCTGGAGAGTTTTTAAATATCTTTATCATGCCACCGAAATCAGCTTTCCATCCATATTTGCACAACCTCTCTTCTCCCTAATAGTCCACCCATGGAATTAAATTTTTCTGCTAAAAATCACCTTCTCTGAACTCCTCTTAGGGTAGGTCATCAAGGATTTTAAAGGCCCTACCATCTCAGAGACGGGGGAAGGAGGGAGAGAGAGAGAGAAAGAGGGAGAGAGGGAATGTGTATATATATGCATGTGTATGTATGTCTGTATTTATGTGTATGTATGTGCACATATGTGTAAGTGAATATTTATGGAAAGCCAGAGGTCAATATTGGGCATCTTCCTAAATCCCTCTCCCTTTTAATTTTTAAGACAGGTTTTCTCAGCAAGGCCGAGTGGCCAGTGAGCCACAGAGATCAGCCTGTCCCCACCTCTTCAGTGCTGGAGTTACAGATATGTTATTGTGTGTAGTTCTTTTTTTTGGGGGGGGGGTCATGTTAGGTGTCAAACTCAGGTCTTCACATTGAAACATTTTAATATCAGACAAAACTATGTTCGGTTTAATCATTGCATTCCCTTCTTGTCAGATTATAACAAATTGTTGGAAGATATTGCATTTAAACTTCTTCCTTCTCAGAGTAGGGTGAAATAATAGTAAGGATTTCTGAAAAAGTCATAAAGAATCATACTATTTACCTGATACAACCATTAATACATTTACATCTGTGTGTATATATATATATATATATATATATAATTTTCTCATTTGGACTGACATGGCTCCTTCCAAGATCCAAAGACCACATAACAAAAACTGTAACCCAACATCAGGTATGAAAATTCCTCTTTTGAGTTGTTGGTCAGGGTTTTTCAAGAGACTTTCAGAACACACAGACTATTTCTATTACCCTTGGCTGCTCCCTGGAGATGGAAGCTAAATCCCTATTGCTGAAGAAACCCAGACACAGGGCCCAGAGAACTCTGAACTGGAACTGACCTGTAAATCTCCTACCTGAGGACTAGCTCTCAAGGTACAAGAAGGTACCATGCAAGCTTCCAAAGGAGGAAGGCAACTAACAGTGCTACCCAGCTATCATACCTAAAAACTGCAATAATAACCAGTATGGTATGATAACCATAAGGATGCAGTAGTGGGACACATTCCTTGGTGCTAACCAACAGCTTGCTAATTGGACTTAAGACCCAACTTAAGAAGAGGAAAATCATGCCTGGCATTAGAAACCTTGCCAGCTACCCGGGATTAGCGAAGTCATGGATGTTGGAAGAGAATCTGTAACCATCATTTCACTCAATCAGCAACATCCCTAACTACAATCTAATATTTGTCTTTGTACCCACAGAGAAGTGTAGTTCTTAGCCCTCATCAAGGAAAGTTCTCTTTTCAACAAATGGAGATGAGTACAAAAGAACCACAACCAATCAATGTGTAGCGCTGTGAAGCCTAGTCCTGTTGGATTCATCTACAAAACAACTCCAGCACCCAGAGATCGTGGGATATGGGAAAGAGGTGTGGAAAGATTGTAAGAAGCAGAGGATCGGGAGTTTTCTCTGAGACTGTGTTCCCTAGCTGTGGCAGAAGATATGCTCACAGCCTCACCAACATGAATTTCTAAACATGAGCTAAACAAGGGCAACAAAAATAGGCACATCAAAGAGTATGGGGAAAGCCTATGAGGCTTCAACAGTACAAAAAGAACTGCAGCTCACTAAGGAATGCTGAGAGCAACAGAAATAGTCTTCCCCCGGGATGAGCACAGCAATTGATTATCCAATACCAAATTGTCATCCTTGGAAACATATATACAGGTTACACTGTAAAACATAGCTGGTTGTATTTAGGAATCTATATGCATACACATGTATACATGTAAAAATACTTAATGAAAAAGAAGATCATGAATTTGAAAGAGAGAAAGGAGGTGTTTGGAGGGAAGAAAATAAAGGGAGGAATGTTATAATTATGTTATAGTTTCAGAAATAAAAAAAATAGAGTAGATTTTTTAAAAGAGAGAGAAAATCTGCTTCTTCCTTGAGTGCCCCGTTGGTATTTACGGATGCACATTGCATGAATGGCCATGTCATCAGTGGTATTTACTTTTAACAAGTGTGAAACACAAGAGATAGTAGTTACAGCTTTGTGTCACTCAAAGTTCTTTTTTTTTTTAAAGATACATTTTATTCTTTTTTTTTTACAAAATTTTCTGGTTTATTAAAAATCGTATAAAGGAAAATTACACAGAGACGTGTAAATGAAATCATGGAAGCCATATCGTGGACTTTCCATATATCGCGCCATTCTACGCTTCTAAATTTTCTACCCTAAACAGGACTATTAAGGAATATAAATAGCCAAGTATCATTGACCAGATGAATATCTATTAGACTGTTATTTAAAAATTAGGCATACCATAACCCTTAAAGAAAACGGTGACTCTTGTTGAAATACATACAGAAACAAACAAATCTATAATTTGAGCTAGGATCTTTTTTTCCCCACATTTAATTTTTTATTATTGCATTATAAATAGTACCATTCAAAATTTCCACCTCCTCCGCTCCTCCCATTTCCCTCCCGCTTCCCCACTCCCCCTCCCCTTTTCCCCTCCAGTCCTAAGAGAGGGCAGGTTACCCTGCCCTGTGGGAAGCCCAAGGCCCTCTCGTCTCCATCCGGGCCTAGGAAGGTGTGAATCCCAACTGACTAGGATCCCAAAAAGCCAGTACATGCAGTAGAATCAAATCCCAGTGCCATTATCATTGGCTTCTCAGTCAGTCCCCATTGTCAGTCATAGAGAGTCTGTTTCGATCACATGCTCGTCTACAGCCATACCACCCTGAACGCGCCTGATCTCGTCTGATACATTTAATTCTTAATGATGTGTTTGTAATCTGTGTTGGAGGACATGCACATCTGAGTGTAGAGGATGACAGAGGGCCAGGAGATGTCATGAGAGCTAGGGTTACAGGCAGCTGTGAGCTGCCCAGGTGGGTGCACAGGACCTAGGTCTAGATCAGTCAGAACAGCAAGTGCTGTTCCCCTGTGTCACCTCTTTAGCGCCTCCCCAAAGGGTTTATTATTTTTAATAAAAGGGAACATTTATACATAGAGTAGTAAAATATTTGATAGTATGGTTATGAATAGGAATTATCTATAAGGTCTGTGGAAGCATAGTAGTTTTCGGGAGCTTGTGTTACAAAAGATTTTGGGATCACCGGGATGTAAGGTAAGGAAAATGAACATAAGTGGGGGGGGTGGAATTGCCGTTTTCAGAGATCAGCTGTTAGGCAACCAGTCCATGTAAAATGAAACTTCAGAGTTGTCTTGTAGACAGAGTGGGGGTGGCCGTTTAGAGGGTGCTTAAAGGCTGTTAATTACCGCTTGTTCAAGACCATCATTTTCCTATTCAGAACATTAATTTAACTAATTGTAATGGGCTGACATCCTTGTGGTTTAATTGAGGTTAAATAGTGAAGTCTCATACTCAATTTAAGGTGAAAAAGAAAACTATTATGAAGTATTATAAAATCTCTGCATGTGCCTGCAACCTCTTACCCTGGGAATTACCCAGGGACTCTCCACATAATCAGCACAGCAAAGCCATTTGCTTCACAGTATCAGTTTAGTTTTGTGGTTTCCTTTTTGAACGGTTTATCCAGAGTGCTTCAGATGAAAGTATTAAGAGTGATTAATTGGCAAATTCAAAACTTCTGAGTTTTGTTCCTGTCTTCAGCCCTATTTTAAAAAGCACCTGTATTTATTTCTATTGTAGGACATTCGCCATACCTGATGAAATATTCAGCACCTCAAAACCTGTGTGTGATTGTCTCTCTCTCTCTAGGTACCTGTGCATATCATTTGTCTTTGGCGGTAACCATGTGATGTTCTCCAAATCTGGTGGAATTGGTCAAATTAGAATCTAACATCTGTACCAAGAAAGTTTGAGTGACTGAATCTTATTTTTCAATTTTAAGTCATTATTCTGGTCCTAAGCCATGCCTGGACAGTCACAGAGATGGATAAAAAGCCCCACAGGTTCCATAGAGAAGGGATGACTCTGCTCTTACCCATTGTCTGATATTCTTGTGTATTATTCAGTAAAAATAAAACAAATGGAAATAAGGTTGAAAACGTAGTCAGCAGTGGCCAGGTGTGTGAGGGTAATGGGCAAACAGTCAATTATGCAGTCTCCACGACATCCCAAAAGTTGCAATGCGACACCAACCTCTGTGACTCAGAGTAGTTCCTTTTATGGTACCCACATTCCTCAGGCAATCTGAAGATAAAACATAGCAAGGTCATTGCTTCTCTCCCTTCCCAGTTATGCGGTTTACATTGAGCTGTCTCCCTGCTCCTTCTTATTTGACTCTCCAATGTCCCATATATGTCCTGCAGGGAAAATTCTAAAATCTTAACTCAGTTGTTAATTTACCTACATTCACAGAGATCCAGAATATTTCATATTGGGCTCAAATAAAGCTTTATCTACAAAGTCTAACTTCTTAATGATTATTTTTATTCTCAATGAATCATGAATGTTTATAATCATGATACATTCTGATACTCTTCTGGATTTAAGTGTCCCTACCTCATATGACCAAACCTATAGGCACAAAACAAGAAAGCATTCAACTTTTATGATCTTATGTGTATGTGCTCATATTTGTGTATGTGAATGAGACCTGCATCTGCTATGATATGTGTGCAGAAGTCATGGGTAAACCTCTAGTGTCTGTTTGTACTGGCTGGTTTTGTGTGAACTTGACACAAGCTAGAGTCATCAGAGAAGAAGAAGCCTCAGTTGAGGGAATGCCTCCATGAGATCCAGCTGTAAGACATTGTCTCATTTACTGATCATTAATGGAGGACCGAGCCCATAGTGGGTGGTGTTAGCCCTGGGCTGGTGGTCCTGGGTTCTATAAGAAAGCAGACTGAACAAGTCATGGAAAGCAAGCCAGTGAACAGTACTCCTTCATGGTTTCTGCATCAGCTCCTGCCAGGTTCCTGCCCTGTTTGAATTTCTGTCCTGACTTTCTTTTAGTTATGACCAGCAATAGAGAAGTGTAAGTGGAATAAACTTTTTCCTCTCCAACTTGATTTTTGGTCATGGTGTTTCATCACAGCAATAGAAACACTAAGATACTGTCCTTACCTTCCATATTGTTTGAAACAGGTCTCTTCAGTTTTTCCAGTACATACACAGGACTAAAATCCTCAATCTTCCAGAAAACCTATATCTGTCTTTCATATCTCTATAGGAGTGTGGGAATAATACATACTCATAATGTATGTCAGGATTTTACATGGTTTCTAAGGATTTGAACTTAGATCCTGATGTTTGCACAGTAAGTGCTGGACATCGTTCCAGCACAGGGCAGCATGCTTTAGCTTCAGTAGCTTGCCACTCTATTTAGCTTGCATACTCTTTCCTACTCTAAGTAAATGCACAGGACCTTCTTACTTTATTCGTGCAGCCTCTTGTACCAATTGTACCAATGCCAGCATCTATCACTCCTTCCAGTTGTACATGATTCCATGCCTGTTTTTTAATGCTCTCCAGAGTGATCTCATTCCACCACGGTGCATGGGTGCAGAGTGTCCTGTGAAGAGAACTGCCAGGGCGCAAATAAATGACCTCAAAGAAATGAGCTTGAACAAGAAGTCTTGGTGTCTTCTCACTGTATAGCATATGGAGGGTAGCATGTGTGGAGAGGCCAAACTGTTGGGGTAGAAAATGTCTGTCTTCTCACAGTTGTCTATGTTCTGAAAATAAGGGTGTATGGCTTCCACACGCTGATGGATACAAGCTGAGAGAGTTTTAGAAAGACGGCATTAGAGAGAAAAAAAAAGGACTTAAAATTTGGGCGCTAGAGCTTATTTGTCTGCCATGCATGAATTAACCTTTTATTTCTGTACCAACCAGTTAGATTGACTTTCTGCCATATAAAATTAAATGAGCCTAGCTTATGTGGAACATATTCCAGGAATGGTTGACAACTGGAAGTGGCAGAAGGAACCAAGGTTAGGGCAAGGGAGAGATGGCATGTTTTAAATGAATGCATTAATGTTGGGCTAAAATAGAGTGGAAGCATTATATAGGAAATAGGAGTATTTCCAGACATTTACCATATCTTGCAATAAAGACACATTTGAATGAACCTGGCTGATGGCATGTTGACCTTTAAAGCAACACAGCAAATATGCACCGAACCTTAAAATGTAATGCAGAAGCAATGCATGTCTTGTGTTTGTGAAAAACGGAAGGTAGTTATAATTGTAAGCACACTATCAGAAGCAGAAAGCTATAAAATATACTTGCAGAAACATTCAAGGCTTTATGCATAAGAAGACATTCTCAAAGTGATGGCATTTCTAGTGGTTCTATGGTTCATTTTAAAAGACAAACACATTCTAAGAATAAAATAGGCAAACCAGAAAACACATTATCCATTCAAATTATATTTTGAGGTCAGCCAGGTTCCCTGCAATCTGAAGATTTTATAAAACTGATTTTCGATTGAGATTTTGAGAAATACCAAGGCAAGTAAAATCATAATGACTTTCTTCAAAAGGTAGCAACTGTTCTTTTAGAGTCTTATTTAGAAATCCACATAACAACTAAAACACCAAAGCAAATAAATAGTTTAAATAGAGTTCCAGGATGCAAGTGCTTCTGCTTTCTTCTGAGAAGAGTCAGAGTGGGCCGGTGAGATGACACAGTGGTTAAAATGCCTGAATGCCAGCTGGACATAGGCATCGTTGCCTGGACTAAGACCATGGAAAAAGAGAGCCGACTCTCCCAACTGTTCTCTGACCTCCAAAGGGAACCATGTGGGTGCATGTGCACAAGACAGACATACTAACACATTCATGCATTCATACATACACCCACATACATGCACTCACACATGAACACAAAAACTAATTGACTGATTTAAAGTTAAAGTATAAATTATTTGATAAATGTAAATTGCAAGAGTTAATTCAATCAAAATATTCTTTTGGTTGCCTTCCAGTGGTTGTGAATGATACGTTTCTCTGAAATATAAGTTGTTCAAAATAGTCAGTAAAATTGTCAAGATATTTAAGTTCAGCAAATAACTTACTTATTGTATGCTTCATATTATTTAGTATTTATATTGATGCAAGCCATGGGCTTCAGGTTCCTAGTCTGTCAAACAGGGAAGGTAATAAACACTTAGGATTATTAGGATGGGTGATTTAATTAAGTCAAGATAAGAACTTGCAATGGTGGTGCTTGGCAAATATTCTATAAACGATCTTTTGCTGCTTCTCCATGAATAGATGTCCTTAATAGACATGTGCGAGTGTAGAAGAAAGAATGGAAGAAACCTAGTCCCTGGTTCTACTTTGGAACTGAAGTCTTTATGTAGAAAGAAGTGTAGTTTAGAAGTGTAGTTTCTGTCAGGAGGCTTGGGTGTTGAAGGCTTGGTTCCAAAAGCAGTATTCATATGAGGTGGGGTGGGGCTTTTGGGACATGAGGGGTCAGCTTTATCACTGGATTAATCCCTTGATGGAATCCTAAACATGATGGCAATTTGGGGAAATGACTAAAAGCAGGACTTGAAGCATAGTTGTAGAAAACAGGTGACTGGATATATGCCCTTCTCTCTCTCCCTCTCATTCCCCCTTCTGTCTCCTCCTTCTGTCTCCCAGCTGTCATAAACTGATCAGCTTTTTCTATCACATGCTCCTGCTATCATGGTATTCTGTCCTACCCCAAGCCCAAGGTAGTGAAGACTCATCACCCTTGCATGAATTCAAATAAATGTTTCTTCCTTAAACTGTTTCAGGTATTTGTCACAGGGATGCTTTTTAATTAAAATTTGTATTATATTTTTGTTTATTCTTGAGAAGTTCCTTCATGTGTATGATAAAATATGATCCTACCCTCCCTCATTTTCTTCCTAGAAATTTCCCCTTCCCAACAGTTTGTCTTCTATTTTTTTTAAAAAATAAATTAACTCATCAAGTAGTTCTCTATTCATTGGCATGGCTTAGGAAACACCTCAGAAGAGGGGGATGAAAGAATAAAAAACCAGATGATTTGGAGGAATGCAGGGGAAAGCTGTCTACCGGACTTGACATGTCAGCAGTGCTCTTGAACACACAGCAGCTGTGGTCATCCACAGAAGACCTGCACAGCAAGCTCAATCCAGCTAATATTCTAGCATAGATAGAGGATGTGTTCCCAGGCTCCATCCCACCAATACCTATTTTTTTATTGATTGGTGCTATCATATGAATTATATGTGATTTTTATGATGAAGAAGTATGGGATGACATGGCGATCACCTGGTTCCATTCACACATACAATAAGTCATCAGAATAAGCTGATGATGTAACAATGATCCCCTCATTTGTGTTCATCAACCATGCACTCTTAGTTTTCACTCAGATTTCTGTTTAATTCTTTGCTCTGTGCATTGCTTTGAAGTAGATTCCAACACTATAATACCCACTCTCAAGAGATAATTATTTTCCTTAATCTGTGATCTGCTATCTACCCTTGAAACAGGATCTCTCAATGATCTTGGATCTAGCCTAGCAGCCACTTAGTTGCAGGGGACCTCTTGTTTCTGCTACTCCCCCAGCACTGGAGTCATAAGTACTTAAACATTTTTGTGGGTCCTGGAGATTTGGGTGTAGGTCCTTATTCTTGTGCAATAAGCACTCTTATCCATTTGAACCATCTTCTCAGCCCCAATGATTTCTTTAAATAAAAACCACATATTCTGCCATTATAATACCTCAAAAGAAAGAAAATAATTATATAATATTTGAAATAATCAATTTTAGCTCACAATTATGAATGGGTTTAAATAAGGTTCATTTCATTGTGTATTTAGGACTAAAATCTCTTGATCTGGTCATTGTTTTAGTTGTTTCTGTGATGTAATGTTGATGACAGCAGCTTGTGCTTCTCACAACTTCACCTCTTATCAACTTTGTTTCATGCTTCCTTGAAATGACTTCAACATGATATTCTCACTCCAACATCTTCTGTCAATTGCCACTCAGGACTAGAAGCTTTCTTATCTTTAGACCAGTGTTTGGGTGGGTGCATGGGCATATGTGTGCACATGTGTGGAGGCCAGAAGTCACACTCAGATGTCACGGGCTCTCCACCTCAGTTTTGAGGCAGGGTCTCTCACTCTGACTGTATACCAACTGATTTTGTTAGACTGGATGGTCAATGGCCCCAGGGTTCTGTCTGTCTCCACTTCCCCAACTCTGGGATTACATGTGAACCCCACTTACCACAACTTTTAATATATATCTGGGAGGTTGAACTCAAGTCTTCACGTTTGTGCAACAAGTGTTCTATCTGCTGAGTAATCTCTGCAGCCATAAATTTGTCCTTTGTAGAAAAGATTACTTCAGCTAGAATTTTATGACAGTGGATAGTTGTTATTTGAGTTGTAAAGTATCATTATTTTAATTTTTCCTTGAAAGTATTTGTAGAAAAAGTGACCTTCCTTTATCAGCAACTTGGTTGCCATGAGATGTACTAGGATAACTGATTGGTAGATTTGATTCATTTATATCAGCCCTTAAGCCATTAAATCAGGGTTGGTAAAATGGCACAGCAGACCTAACAACATAAACCTAACAACCTGAGTTCAATCCTCAGATCCCGAGATGGCAGGAAGTTGCTCTCTAATTTCCAACACATACCTCACTTATGTTGTGAGGTACCCACCAGAGAAGGCTATTTGGATGTGGGTTCAAGCTAATAGAAAGTCTTAGCCAGATGGTGACTACACTAGGTATTCAGGACCTGTGTGCAGTTCCAAGCCTTTCTTAGGGTGGACTTTTAAGAATAAAAATCACATCCTGTGTTGACGTACTTCAGGTAGCAAGAACAGTTATCCAGAATCAGAATTAAAGAATCCAAATTGCAAGTTTAGTACACTTAGGGATTTCTCCAGAACTATGTACATTGACAGATTAGGTCTTTGCTCTTGTTTGGCAGATGTTGCTGCCTATGTGCTGAGTTTTAAGGCATGAATGGAACTTTCATTGTGTAGTTAGTACTGCTAAGATCTATAGTCTAGAGGGTAAGTAAGGTCTTAGTTACATTCCCAACTTTGTCTGTGGGTATGTGTCAAATCACGGACTCATCTGAGGTCAGGGGATTATATGGTCTCCTTAGTATGACTACCTAGCTAAGTATGCTGTTGAGCAAGCAGGGATCTACAGACATGACTGTAACTAGGGTAGTTAACCTAGGAGAGAAGGGGAACAAAGATTGGTACCCGTTTTTTTACATCTCTTTTTCCTGAAGGTTATTTTTGACCATAGTGAATCTTTTTTTTTATTATCCCTGACTTATTGATGTAGAAGCAACAAGATCCCCCCAGTTGCATACTGACCTCCTTGTCTCATAAAGAGTAGATCCAATTTTCTTTGATTTTGAAGAACAGTTTTGGCTAAGGAATGTAACTTGGTTCCTAGACAAGAGGCAGTATTTTCCAGGAGGCTCCGGTTTATGTCTACTTGAACACCGAGTTCTTTAAATGTTTATCCTTCATAACTAGTACTGAAGTCCCAACTTCTTCAGAGCCTGTGGTGCGTGTCCCCACCAACAAATGAAGGGAGAATGGGGAAGGCCAGAATCTAGATTTAGGTGGGCCCTGCCCTCTTCTCCATTATAGACAAACATCTGTGGTATAACATGCACAAGAATGCAAAGGAGTGGGTTCTCCCCCAGTACACATAATTTAGACAACACCCATTTGGTTAAGCTGTTCGTGCAAACAAACCATGGATTCTGTGGGGATCGGAAATACATTCACCTGTCATTCTTAGGATTAACCCCCTGTGTATGACTATAGGAATCTGCAGGGGGGAACTATCTAGTGGGTATCTTGGTGACATTTAAAAGGCACCATTCCCATAGAGGTCCCCAGGGTGAGCTTAGTTTGGTCTCATCAACAGTGCTAGGGTTATAAGTGGAGTTTCTATGAGCTTCCTGGTTCTGGTCTTTCTCAATTTTCATACTCAAAGTACTGACTCATGGAAGCTTTGGGCATTTCCCACAGAAAGACAAAACTGTCAAATTGGAACAAGTATATCTTTTGGGGATTGGAGGCCCCAGTGATGACCTGGCCATCTGTCATTACCTTCGGGTTTGGTGAGACACCAATGACCTTCACTGCCATAGGCATGGTGGAGGACCAGCAGGGTATGGGCCTTTTCATGTTCACTTCGGATTCTGGTTAAAGATTCTCTTCACCCATGTAAAGTCTCCACCTGAACTTATAAGCAGGCTCAGACACAGGCAATGTCACAGCCTCGTAAACTGCCTAAGAATAGTCCTCTGGGTCTGTGGCAGGGCCTGTAAGAACTCGGGGAAGGAATGGCTAGTGAATTCTCTTATGAACACCTAAATATGGGGTGCACCTGGCCCTTAGGAGAGCAAAATGTATGAGGTTGGCCCATATTTTTGCCAGTGTCAAAGAAATACTTAGTGTCCTTTGTGTCTTTCGAACTTTGGTGCCTCGAGGCATGATGTAGTTTCCAGTCAACATGTAGGACCTTTGCCAGATTTAGGAAAACTTTTGCCATGAAGGTCAGATTGTTGTCAGACCCCAGGGAGAGGGACAAGTGAAATCTATTGTAATATCTGCACGTAAGTAACTCAGCAGTTTTCAGTTTCCCCCAGTTGGGTGGCCTAATGAATTTTGGCAACCACATATCATCTCATAATGGCAGGGAATAAGGGTCTCTCTACCAACAAGAACCATCAGTCATTCATTTTCTGTTTGGCATCTTCCCTTTTTGTCCACTTGGTCTCTTTGTGTATAGGCTGGACTTTGGAACAATGTAGGTTCAGGCAGAGTAGCCAAGGTCTGGAGAGCCCCTACTGATTCTAGTGATGCCCTCTGGGTAGCCAAGTTTGCTGCTCTGTTCTCCTTGTACCCTGGGGATTCCGCTTTAGTTGCCCTTTATAGGAGACAATGGCTACTTCTCTTGGCAGTCTTATGGCCTCTAGTAGGACCAGGATTTATTTATTTGTATTTATTTATTTCGTTCTTTTTTATTTTCTTTTCAGCTGAGATGAGAAGCACACACACACACACACACACACACACACACACACACACACACACACACACCCCCATCCATCACCACCATCATCACCACCAACACAATAGAGGGCCTTATGGACATGGGTCAGGGCAAATGCACACGGACTGTGCATACAGTGATGGTTTTGCCCCCTTCCCCTAGCGAATTGCCTGGGCTAACATCAGAAGCCCCGCTCTTTGTGCTGAAGTCCTCAGGGTAGGGGACTGGGCCTATCCCATATGGTGCAAAGGGACCGCTGTGTTTTGGGCATGCCTGATTTAATCTTGAATGAAGCTGCCCCCACCACCGTATAGGACTTCTGCTCCTATAGCAGGAGATCTGTTAGGTCAGGTCTGACAGATTGTACTGAGTCAGTCATTTTCAGGAGAAGCAGAGGTAAGGAAATACAGATGGAGGATAGAGGCTCCTGGCCTCCCAGTTCCTGATTGGAGCAGAGCAGAAGATGCTGTTGCCACAGGGGTAGCAGTGTCTGGGCCAGGGGACCTGACTGATGCAGGAATTGAAAGCTGGTGCTTTCATGTCTCCTGTCTGGATGACCTGATCTCGCAGCTCCTTGTTGTTGGAACCAGAGGCTCCAGGGCATCTTCCTTCACAAGGCTCTGTGCAGGAGACCTCGTCTGAATCCACTGCCCCATCGTGCAATCCCAACTTGTGGCTCCAATCTCCTCAGTGGAATCTGAGGATCCTAACTTGCCTGCTGTCTTGGAAAGACTCTATTGGGTTATCATCTGAGACCAGGCTGGCTAGGCTGATGGTTAAAGCTTTTTGGAATTGGGTACAGGGTTGGTTCAGGAGAAGTACCTGTTAATACATTATTTGGGAGTTGTATATCCACCTCTCTGGGGTGCCACTTGGGAAAGCTGGCTGTTTAGCAATGGTTCATGGCCCCAAATCAGTTTGTCAGCACTCTTTTATAGCATGGCTGTGGTGGCAACTGCCCACAAACAAGCCAGTCAACCAGCAGAAACAGAATCAAGTCATAAACAGTTAGGTTACAGGCCTTTTTCACAGTCTCAGTGCCTCGGCAAGGACTTCCTTTGTAATCAGTTACGTAAGATGGGGTATCCCTTCATTTCCTGGTGTCTCTACCTTCCCCTTTTTTAATCTCCCCCATACTGTAAACCATTTGAGTAATATTTAATAACTGGGTATATTCTGAAACTTTTCTAACTTTTGGAATTTTGTTTGCAATATTTGGGGCTGATTGTAAACCAAAAACTATGCATGTGTGCACGCGCATGCGCGCGCGCGCGCACACACACACACACACACACACACACACACACACACACACACACACACACACGTCTTAATCCTTTAAGAAAAGGCCTGGAATAAAAGCACAGAGCCTCCTTACCTTGGTCAGTGTTGGGGTCCCAGTCAGGTTTGACAGGAAGGGAAATCTGCTCTATGTAGACTGAACTGTGAAGTGACTCCCCTCTCCAGCCCAGTGCTGGAGCCAGAGTGAGAGTCCCAGAAGTGAGTGAGTGCTCCAGTAATGGAAAAGGAAAGTCAATTTGTTCTGGTGCTACTGAGAGAGTAGGCAGAGGTTTGGAGTTCTTCTGATCAATATAGCCGAGACAAAAGAATTCAGGTCCCTAACAAGAGGACACAGCTGTTGAGGCACAATTGAGAGAAGGGTGGGATCTTACACTAGAGAAAGACACTGGACAATTCAGGGAAACTGGTTAGGGTGGTTGGTGGGAAGTCATGGGCCCTCTAGGGGCAGCTCCAGTCACTGTCTTGGGATGGATCACTCCCTTTCCCATTTTAGATCTCTATCTCCAGCCCACAGAACTGAAGAATCACATGGAAAGACACAGACAGAAAGATATGTAACAAAGACAGCCAGGGCTGGCCTCCACTCATTCCCACACCTGAACATTCCAGAGGAGTCTAGTGAAGGCTCACACAGCTCTCAAACACAGAAAGGGGATTTTTCAAAAAAGAAAAGAAAATACATTATAAACTTATACTTGTGGCTTAATTCCAGTTTAGGGCTATAGAATTTTAATTTGTCCTCATGATTTTTCATTTCTTACTCCCATGCTGACAATCTTCACTTTCAACAGTTACCACTTTGATTACTCATTTGTTTCTGCCCACATTACGTATAAAACACACACTATAAAACTACCACCAACAATTTGATTGCTCAAAAATCAGTTCATGATTTACTGTTTTTGAAATTCATTTAACCCTCTGGGAACACATTGCAACAGATGTACTGTGAAAATAATGCTCCGTGTATGAGTTAGAATGATTTTCTCTTGATAGCAATGCTACTGACTGAAGATTTAGTTACAGCTATGTGTTTCCTATTACTTTTAGAATTTAGAGAGTTCCGCCTAAATACATGTTATATTTAATAATTGTGAAGCCAGAGAGATGGCTTAGTGGTTAATGAATGCTCACTATTTTTACAGAAGAGCTCGGTAAGTTTCTAGCACACACTTTAGACAGCTCACAACTGCTTATGACTTCAGGGGATCTGACACTCTTGTGGCTTCTGGACGCCTCTGTACACATGTGTGTACACACACACACTTTCAGGCATATGTATAAAATGTTTAAATTGTATAAAGTAAAGCTCCAATGCTAATCTATAAGTTGTATTAAAAGCAGAATCCATTAAAATGTAAGACATGTTGGATTGGTCTCTTTTCATCAAGGGAGGTTTAGGGACCACTGATAAATTTCTATGCTTTGAAATTTCTGGTTACAGTAAAAGGCAGAGGACTCACCCAACTAGACCCAGTCTAGAAAGACAATGGATAGAGCTGGCCCGAAGCACCCAAAGAAAATGGCAGCATGAAGACATCTAAGAAACTGCTCTATTCTCTTTGTCTTAGCGAAGAGAAAACTATCAAGCAATAATTCTTGTGGAAGGTTTGAAAGCGAAGGAACTTATCAGCCACTATCTCTCACCTTTGTAGTATTTTATGTTCTGGTTGTAGAACTGAAGGTAAGAGATCATTTATTACTTGCTATTCTGAACTTTTCTCTGACATCTATTAAAAACATTTTCCCTGCTGTAGCATATTCTCCCCATTTACATTTTAATGGCTACATATTGCTCCATCCCATGGACAGATCTTAGTATAATTAACTAGGGCATCACTTTAGGACATTTAGGACAGTTCTAATTTGTTTATTTTTTTTAAATTTTTGCTGTTATGATCTATTTTTCAGGGAACACATGCTATTTTTGAAATTAATCTAAGAATTATCATTAAATATAGTCACAGTTTTAATAGATAGCTTTGATATCTGGATGTAAAACATATTGTCAAGTATTGTCAGCCAATTAAGTTAAATATTTGCCAATTAGGTTACAAGGAAGAGCAAAAATATCAAATAACATTTTAAACCAACTTCCTAGAGAGTGGGTGAAATCCAGGGATATTTGTAATTAGCACTGGTGACTCGATTTGTCACCAAGACACACATAGTGATGTCAGCTAGCAGATTGGTTCTTTTCTCTGACAGTTAAAGAATTAAAAGAGAGGAAAAAGCCTCAATGCAAAGCAATGGAAAGAGAAATTTATTGATACTATAAGCCTCTCAGCTAGAGAAAGGACCTCCTGGTCTATGTTAACCACTGACATAAATGGAGCTTAGGTTTTTGACTGACCCAAAATTTCCCTTATCCCTTTATTGTTCTAAAGGTGTCTAAACACTTCTTCTATAGAAGAGATGTGGTCTTTGTCTCTGTCCATGAGTGCTGGGGAGCAACTGAACACTTGATTGGCTGGAGTAAGAGGAGGCACCAAACCTCCCTCTGCTATTTGTGCTATAACAGGCTCAGGGGTACCCACTGCATTCAAAGGTAAATGGCCTGTGTTTTGGGGAAATGAAAACTTATTGCTGGAGATAAAATGTTAAAAAAGAAATTGATGCTTTTTGGCTATTGCTGGGGGCAAACACCATAAAACTCCTCAAAGAGAGATTTTTACGTTTCCTTTTTCTCATCCTCATGTCCCACAAATCATTAAAAGGCAACCGGGAACCCAATATTGAAACACGTGAGCTAGCAGAATACTAAATATTCAGATTACACCATCCCTAAACATCCAGGTTTTGGCTCACCAACTTTCTTGTGTATTTCCTAAGAGGATACCTACAGTACACAACCCCAGAAAACCTAGACAACAAAGAGGACCCTAAGAGAGAGAAACATGGGTTCACTTAGAAGGAGAAACAGACAAAATCTCCTGAATAAATCAGAAGCGTGGGGGACAGAAGGAGGTAGGAGCAGAAAGGGGAGAAAGGAAGGGGAGTGGCAAAAAATGTATAGCTCAATAAAACAATAATAAAAAACATTTTTTATTAAAAAATGAGATGGATTTAATAGAGGATATGATGAGTATGGACTTCCGGGCATCTGACTCTGCACTGGCACCTCACACCATTCCGCTATACATCTTACTCTTTCTCTGCTCTGTTCCCTGCAGCTTAGATGGTTATACACAGCAGTTTATCTCAAGAAAGCGGAATCTCAGTTGGAGAGTTCTGTGAGAGCAGGCTTGTTATTAAGATCGAACAAGCTGTTAAAGGCCAGGTTAATGACTAAGGTTGGCAAAAGACTTTGCAAATGAAAAATTCCTAGCTAATTAGCATAGCTGACTTGATGCTCACCAGGTCTTCATTTCTTAATGAAGTCGCTGAAATTTTGAATGAAATAATATTCAACCAAAATGAGGATAATTAGTCATGTTTCCTTCCTGGAACATGACTGTGTCCTACCCACTTAAGGATTATCTTTGGTGGAAAACTTCCCGAAAAATGCAAGTACATACTTCAAAATGCTACCTTCCTTTTGGGTTTACAAAGAAATGAATCTGTCAGGAATTAAATCTCTATCACATGTTCTGCCTTTGGATATTGTATCATGATGTTGTGATTTGCAAAACCTATGCTCTGAATCACATAATCAAGTTACAGAGAAAAGCCAGGAGTAACAAAACGAATCTCTCCTAATATCAGTAAATTCATGATTCTGCTTTGGGCCAAACTCAGCTATGGATGTAGCCCATGGGGTATAGATTGGACATTCCTGCTTTAAAATGAGTAAATCAAACCATAGTTTTAGAGTCTAGGGGAAAATGGCCTTATTCCATCTCAAATCATGTTTAATTATTTAGTCTAGTTCAAGTCTTGGTATAGGAAAGTGAGTGTCAATTGTTTCAGACCTCCCCTACACTGTCCAAGACCCTCCACAATAGTGTTTCTCTGGATTTAGATAATAACAGTGCCTACCAAGTTTTAAGAAACAGTCTTAGAACCATTTTTTTACTCATTTCTCCAAGACACACCTTCATTGGTAAGGTGAAAATTAAGGGTTTTGGGGTGAACTACTTTGATTGTACCTTGCCTCCTGCTCGCCCATGAGTATGAACACGAGTTCCCCTGTTTTGGAATGGTTGACCTAGCTGGCAGACAAGAGCTAAAAGAACAGGGTTAGAGTGCACAGCTGCTTGGCTTTCTGCCCAAGATCGGATCCTAGTTGTCCCAGATATGAGCTAGCCTCTGCATGTTCCTGCTGCCATGTACTGTATTCCTCAAGCCTTCCTCAGGAATGCGTCCTTGCAAACCAAGTTAAGGTAGTCTAAGGAAGACAGATACTATGTTTCCCCCACTAGCTTCTCCTAGATTTTATGTAGATTCATAAAACGAATATGACAAAATAAGAGTAAAACTGTCTAGAAAGACCAAAAGGAATTACAGAAAATGGACCATAAAAGGAAAGGTGGGGCGTGCGCAGTGGATGCTCAACACACAATGTACATTGGTACAATTTAAAATATACCTTAAAAGCTTGCACCCTGTGCCAAGCAATGGTGGGGGTGCCAACCTTTAGTCCCAGTACTTGGCAGCAAAAGCAGGAGGATCTCCAAATTTGAGGCCAGCCTGGAGGCCAGCCTGGTTGACAGAGTGAGTTCCAGGACAGCCAGGGATATACAGACAAACACTGCCTCTCGAAAACACACTCAAACACTCTCTCTCTCTCTCTCTCACACACACACACACACACACACACACACACATGCATATGCACAGACACAAACAAAATAACTGAGTAAACAAACAACACATGAATGAATGAATGAATAAGTAAATAAATAAATGAATGAAGCTTGCATTCTTATAAGTCCCTCTGCTCATCATCTGGTTATGTTCCCTATTTCTTTAATTCTTGGCAAGCAGAAGAGTTAACTTGGGGCAAAGTCAGCTTTCTGCATCCAAGGATGGCTTCTGGTAGACTAGGAATTTTGTTACTTTAAAATAAGTTGTGCACTTCAATTATTCCAGCTACTGTTGAATCGTAAGTTTTTAAAACTAATATTAATGGAGGAATCAGTTATGACCTGAGAATTATCATAAAATTCACTACTTTTCTTTGTAATACCTAAGTATTTATATGTTATCAAAAAATAGATTAGTAGTATTTTATGTGTATAATGTTTGTTTCTTAAAATAAACAATATCAAAATGTTTATCTATAAACTTTACTATACACTTTCTAGTGCTAAAGAATTTTAAGACTAACAAAGTTATTAACAATTTAATATAATAGTTCTGTTCAAAAGTATTCAAATGTTGTACTACTGCATTTGTAACTAGTGTTTATTTATTTAATCAGCATTCCATCTGACTTCACTTATTTGTAATCATGTCTCCTTAGTCTCTTTGATTCCAGAATATTCCCTTCATTGCTTTTGTCTAAGAGAACCCTGAGTATAAGATGTGTCTACAGAGGTTGACTGACTAAAACTACAATGATGTAGAGTGTTGGAGTATCAGTCCAAAGGCTAATTACCTCACCTTGGGTTAGCTTAAAGCCCCTGAATAGCTTGTCCCTGCCATCCTCTGTGTCAGAGCTAACATTCTATGACTAATAGACAAAAACAAAAAAATCACTTAACTTAGTAGAGCACTAACTTCCACCAATCCCAAAGCTAAAAATGTCATCCATTAGCATCTTGGGCTTGTAGAAAAACTTCTCCCATCTTGCTATAACTGTCTTTCCAATGTTGCCACCAGTGTACTTGAAGAATGTCATGATTTATGGCTGTCTTTGTTCTATTACTATATAATCTTCATAAAACTGCCTCCAGGTTGGAACATGGAATTTGGGGACCTAATCTGTGTTCCTGGGCCATGATCACTCAAATTTGACTCGGATAAACTATCTCTTATTCTCTTTGAACTGAGAACTGTGCATTTTGTGATGACAATCTACTGTAATTTACCCTTTGCATGGTTATGGAGGGTCTTACTGTCACAGGCGATTTTGCAGTGTTTACACTACCGAAGAAGAGTGACCTCCTAGTGCCTACAGTCCTGCCGACAGGGAGCAGCATCTATGCTGGAGGACTGGCTGGCTGGCCACTGGGCAGGTCATGTGTAGACATCTACAGCTTCCAGAAATTCACGAGAGCAGTGTCTTGTCAGCCTTCATTGCTTATTGATGCCTGTGCATTTATGAAGATTCCAGGACAGTATTTTTTAG